>SOZL01001365.1:19935-47482 GCA_009733165.1 Naja naja
TTAAAACAGAGCTTTGGTGGCTCAGGCTGTAAATGCCTGCTCTTTAAGATCCAGCTGTCTACAACTACAGGCTCGAATCCCACCAGGCTCAAGGTTGACTCAGCCTTCCATCCTCTGAGGGGTAGGTAAATGAGGACCCAAGATTGTTGGGGGCAATTAGCTGACAGTAAAAATGCCGTTTAGTAATAAGCAGGTATACAATGGAATGAAGGCTATTGCTGAGCACATTGGATTGTGTCTCCAAAGTGCTCAGCCCTGATTCGAGAAGAAGCTGATATAAATATAATAAAAAAAAAATAGCATTCAAATAAAGAAAAGAAAGGGTATAAACTAATATATATTAAACTAGTATATATTAAACTATATATACCTGAGCAATCAGTGATAAACTGCTGCAGCAAGGTCTGCAACACTCTGTTGTCCTAGGTTCCCTGCTGATGTTGTCCTGGGTTCCTGGGAGGCAGTCTCAGCCCTCCTTGAGAGACAATTTAGGGGTCCTACATGAGGGCGAAAGAAGAAGCCAAATAGAGACACCACACAAGAAGTTTCTAAAGATGAGAGAGCCGCGAAGTGCCTGGGGTGATGTTATGTCCCCAGACAGATTGCAACAGTCTCTTTTATTAAGCAGATTTAGCAGGGAGGGGTAACTACAGCAAGGAGGGGAGTAGCATGGAAAGTTACCAGACAGCGTGAGTCTGAGCATGCGTATCAACAAAACACCACCTGGTTTACAGAAAATCATAAATGTCAGCAGAATAGAAACCAAACTCAGGAAAACAAAACTTAATTAGAGGAGGAATACAATTGGATACTATGAATCAAGTCTGTCAGGCATTGGATATCTTATAGCTCTGAAAGGAATGCAATGGGGTAGTATACATCAAATCTATATCTTGTAATCAAGGACAAGTCAAATTCCTTTAGCTGTGAGGCCTAAGAAAACATAAGATATCATGTATCTGGCAGGCCAAGAAACAAAGATACATGTAACTTTCAAGGACCACATTCCTTGGCTGTGAGGCCTAAGAAAACCTGAACATAAGATATATCCATCCTATGTATCCATATGTCCTCTGTTTTTTTTTTTTAAGATGGTGAATGGTTAATATCCTTCTAAAGCTATGACATCCCCAGTGGATCCCCTGGGAGAGACTCAGGGAGCCAGCACGCTTTCCAAAGGAATAGTTTCCGATTCAGAGTCTTCATCAGACTCAGAGGCTAATTCTAAAAGAGGTTGCTTAAATTCATTTTCAACAGTGTGCTTTAGCAAGAGGACATCATCTCCAATACTGTTTAGTCGTTGTTTCAAGAATGCAGAACTCTCCCATGACACATGGGCCAATTGTACATGCAAGGAGCAACAAAATCAGAGGACTGCTAGGGCGAGAGGAGGGTGGTCAACCAGGGAGAGAAATTGAACATTTCCTGGTACCACGGTGGGATTGGGAACGCTTCTTTTCTATCTTTAATCGGGTATTTAATTCTGCCATAGAGTCAAGCACAATGCCGAACTGTCGGTATAAAACAACATTCCTCTTTCAAGGCTACACACAGACCGCCCTGTTTAAGGAATAGCAAGTCCAAGCCCCTCCTATTTTGCAGGACTACTGAAAGAGAGGTGAGGGACTTTTGGAGGGCAACCATAGATTGCTCAATGCGCTTGAGGTCATCATCTATTTCAGCACTGAGCTTGGATGTTTTGGTCAGCCACAACCATTCCTGTGATCCCTGTTGTCAAGACCAGCACCTAGGCCCAGGAGAAGGGCCAAGGTCATGGTAGTAACCACTTCCGCTTGGTTCGTGGAAAGTACTGGGGTGTTTCCATGCGAGAAAGGAACTCATTATTGGAAAAACAGACATTTTAGGGAGAAGATAAACCTGAATGCAAAAAGCTTTTGTGTGTGTAAAATGTCTCCACTGACACATGCAGTAGCACCTGAGAGCAGGCCCAAATAGAGCCATTGGAAGGAATAAAAACTGACCGTGAAACGCTTGAAAAGATTTGCAGTTGATAGAGTAGTGTACATTGTAGCCCACCCTTCAGCGTTAAACCTAGCCTTTCTTTGGGTAAGTAGATTGTGCAGAAAATATAGGCATCCGAGGAGGCATTGATACAAAAGTGAGAAAAGTTAGAGGGTACATACCCAAGGCCTTCAATTGAGGATACCGTTATAGAAGAGTTAGACCACCTGCAACCAGCATCTGAGGTGCTATTGGCAAAAGGTAAGGCGGAACCTATGGCCTCATAAAAAGGGGGTTGAGAAGACATACACAGCCAACACTTACTATCATTGTTAGAAAGCACGGGCTGCCACAAGGGCATCATGCGAGAGGAGACCAAGGACACCAATGGATTGTTCTTTTAGTCAAGGGCTGTAAAAAGGGCAAATTGACTTGTTTGTTTGGGCCACAGGTGGGGATGATTCTAAGGACATGGTTAGACGGATCATGAATATATTACCTGGATGACTGTTTCTGGACTTATCGCTCACCTTCCCCCATTTTTCCCATTAAACCATTCAGTAATCGGAAGACTCTTCCCGTGAGATGTAAAAGTAACAGTCATAGGATTAAGGCGAACGCCGCAGCAGGCCCAATTGGAGCAGGAATTCCAAGGCAAATTGTTATCAGGGCCTAGTACAGCTTTGATATAGTCAGTAGTATAGGGAGCAGTCCACCAAATCTTTCCAGTTGACACACATTGCCAGGACTTGCAGTACCAATCAGAGATGGTTCCACATTTATCTAGGTGGGAGAGATCAGTAAGATGTCCTGGGCAGATATACAGGCCTGGACCAATGTTCCAGACCTCTCGAGGGGAAGGATCACATTTTGTTTTATGTTTAAATCCATGGGCCGATGCATTTCAGCATTTAAACCAAGGCCACAGAGTTCGATTAGAGATGGAATGAAGGATGCTCCTTGGAAGTCCAAAATAGTCCAAGTATAATTAGCGGGACGATGCAGGTTCTGCTGTGTGCGGAATAGGAGCGCCGCGGAGAACTGCAGGGGTAGAAACATGGGAAAAAGGCAAGGAGAGAAGGGAAACTTTCATATCAAAAGATATTTCTTGCTTTGGGAAAACAGGGAGCATACATAAGTGCCGTAGTCTTCAGATGAAATGTTAAAAATTAACAGAGAAGTGGAACAGGAGAGGATATAATGTAAGTATTGTTAGAGGGATGGATTGGATATCCATTCTTTAGCCATGTCCACTGAGCTGGATGCAGCAAGGATGGAGTTGTCTGCAAACAAGTTCCACACAACCCCAAGAGGGGTTTGCACTCTACAATGAGGAACTCTTATACAAGCACTTAGACGTTCAAGGAGAGTACATTTAGGAAGAGAGGAAGAGGCATTAGAGACAGAAGAGGCAGAGAGATCAGGGATAGGATCAGGAGGATCTTCATCTTTCCTTTCTGGTTGATTGAGATGACAGGGGCGGATACAGCGAGCCGGAACCACAAAACTCGATCAGGCAATTGAACTGCCTGTAGCCTTTCCCCAGGTGATCAGTTGAGCTGGACCTTCCAAGCTGGATCCGGAAGATGCCTATAATAAACCAGAGGACGAGAAGAGGGAGGGAGGAGTAGAAAAATGTCTCGAGGCAGCAGTGGAGGCAGGAGATCCAGTGAGATTAAGAAAATTCAATGAATACAAGCAAACATTTAATACATTTTGCAACGCCGAGTGTCGGGGCTGATGCCTTTTGACCCCAAGTGTCTGTCCAAGGCCTGTTTAAGAGTCAAATTCTCTCTATAATGGCCTGGCCCTGGCTATTGAAAGGAATGCCGAATTTATGGATTATTGACCAGCGATGGCAAAATTGTGCAAAGGCAGAGCTCGATAAGCTGGTCCATTGTCAGTTTTAGAGTTTTTGGACATCCCAACGTTACGAAAGTCCGAATACAATGATTAATAACTTGTTTTGCGGTTTCACCCTTTGCAAGGTTGCCATGATGAAACCTGAATACGATCAATGGAAACATGAATGAATTTCCAAGGGGCAAAGGATGGATATTGAGTTACATCCATTTGCCATGTCTCACAAGCACTAGTACCCCTGGGGTTGACCCCTTGTGGGATTGCAGATGCCTGTAGACTGCATGTTGGACATTGCTGAATTATGGCAGTGGCTTCTTGATGGGTAATACCAAATTGCTTGACAAGAGCCTTTTGTTCTGATGAAAATAGTCATGGCTTTCTCCTGCTGTTAAGGTATACAGACAGGAGGACGGGTTGGTTTTACATGCCTCATCTGCCATATGATTTCCTTCTGATAAAAATCCAGGAAGATGTTGATGACTTCTAATATGTGCTACAAACAGTGGATGAGCACGGAGATGTAAAAATCCTGAGCTGTAAAAAAGTCTCATTAAAGGGACAGGGGTTGAGGGAGAAATGTAAGCATCGTATATACAAGAGACCAGATGTGAAACATACAGACTATCTGTAATAATGTTAAGGGGCTGATTGGGAAACATTGAAAGAGCAAGATTGAAGGCAGACAATTCTGCTTGTTTTGAGTAACTGGAATATGGCAAGCTTGTGCCAGGCCTTTAGCAGTTTGATGAAAAAAGAGTGATTGAAAAAAATCAACAAAGCAATAGCCTTAAGAAAGAGGCCCAGAAAGGGTCAAGTGACTACCTATGTAAGAAATATCTTCGGTCTTGTAGTAGCTGTTGCAAAATTAAAAATAAGATCATGATTAGGGTAAATCCTGGGCATAATATAAGCACCTGGAAGATTAAAAATAATTTGACACACATAATGAGAGTCAGAGATTAAGTTGAAAGGCTGTTGAGAAAAAGTTTTGAAAGTTAAAATAGCAGGACACTTTCCAGGTATCATCATGAGAATCCTTGTAAAGGAAGAAGTCATTAAGTAAGCAAGCCAAAGTTCTTAGGCAAACAATACAGCTTAGATAGTCAGGCAAAGGACATTGAAGAGATAAGTTATTCTGAAAATAAAATTGAAAATCAGACTTTACATAACTCCACCATTTATACCTTACTGTACTTATAAAAATTAGAAGGAAAAGTTATTTGCAAAGCCCATTGTAAACCTTTCATGATTTTACCTGTTGTGCTGGCAATAGCCATGCATTCTCCAGTTCTTGTTGTAAACCTCCAGATGGAGTCAAATTTTAGTGTCAATTCTCTGCTTTAATCAGAATATGGATTAAGAGCATGTACAAAGTGCAGCTAGTTTTAAATTTTGATTCCCTTTGCTGAAACTGGGAACTGAGTCATCTTCAAAGATCCGGGCAAATTGCCCACCTGGGAACCGAGCCACCTTTACAGATAACGTTCCAGGCAATTTGCCAATCTCAGCCTATCTATCTGAGGCTCCTTTGTGTGAAAATCTCTAAAAAATCAGGAGATGAAGCTATGTAACCTATAAAAAAGTTATTTTCTAACCTCGCCTTTTTCAAGGAAAAACTCAAAGCAGAGAAAAAAATTGTTAAAGTGATCAAAAGCCTCATTCTCCCCCCCCCTCCACCCCTACAACAACCAGCGAAGACAAGAAGGGGGGAATGTTTAAAATAAATCTCATCCATTTTTTCCACTCAATATTCTTTTCACCAATAAATCACACACAAATAATTTTCATCATGAGTAAAGCACACACAAATACACACACAAATAATCCTATCTTTCTCAGGTCCGACCTTTCTCACACTCTTTCTTACTCTCCTTTCAATCTGGGATAGGGGTCAACACACAAACATTTATACCACCTTTTTACTATCAACATACTCACACATTTACACTGTAATCACACGACAATTCTTTCTGGAGCCAATAAGCTCCATTGTAGAGGATCTCATCCTCCAGGGCTGGAAATGATTGCATACAGACACATTCTCACACACAACACTTCCAGACCTGAGGAGGGTTTGTCCCTTTAAGTTTCCACATTTAAAAAAAGAACACCTGTAGCTTGTTCTCAGAGCATTGGGAAAACTCAAGGAGCGGTTCCAATCACAAAGGTGATTGTGGGCCCGAACCACTGCCTATCTGCCTCCCACAACTCTAAGTCCAATCCAAAAAGCCAATTTAATTCTCTGGTTGCCAAACATGTTACAATTAATTTATTTTGAACTTCAGCAATTCCAATTAGGGCTATACACAGGTAAAGGATATTTTCTTCAATTTAATCCTATTCAATTCTGCATACACTTATTTACATTATTATACATACACAGCTAAGCTCAATTCTGCATGCAATTATTATACATTATTATACATCACATCTAAGAAGTTTTAATGAAAATCACATCATGAAAAGAATAGTAAACATTTTCATCTTCTCTTAGTTCTTCCTAACACGTAACAGTAAATGAACCATATTTTCTTTGAACAGCCCCATTGTACTGTATGGAGGGGCTTCCTAACAGATCTGTGTCTCATTCCATGCTTCTGATCAGCAGATCTAATTGTGGACTATTGAAATCAATAGGGCATGCCTTCCACTTTCAATTCTGCCATCCAGTGCATCAGAAGAGAGCAGTTGCCTGTATTCTAGTTACATCTATTGTTCTATCTTCTTAAGCATTAAATAATTAAAAAGGATTAAACATAAAAATTTCAAACAAATAAATTTATGTGTCTCTGTCCTGGGTTTCTAGCTTGAATCTCCCCCTTCTTCTAATTGTTCCTTTAATATTTTCCTTATGGGGTGTACAATGGCTTTGGAGAATCAAAAATTTAGCCTGCTCAGAAGGAGCTGAAAGTCCAATTAGAGAAGATTTTGGAGTGACAATTTTTACCTGATCATAATCAGGAGGGGGGCTTATAGTCAATTATTATTTTGCTGAGACATCAGAGCCAGATGTTTCCACTACATGACAGCATTGATACCATCGATGTAATATTTGGACTGGAGCCTTGGGTATCCTTAACCTTCTATTCTATTCTATTCTATTAAGTTCAGGATACCATTTCCCTATCTCCCACCAGCTTCTTTTAAATTTTTAAGCACCCGCACGTTGATGTTCTCATGTACCAGCCATCCTCCTCCCGCTGGATTAAGGGTTAGAGGGTAAGCCGATATCGGGGGTTCAGTTCTTAGAGAAAGAGAGGAAGAAGCAACCAAGGCAGAAAAGGTTCCTGCAGTCGTGTCTGTATCCTCCGGGGGAGGGAGAGACGCTGCAGGAGCAGAAAGAGCTGTGTCTGCTGGGGGAGCAGAGGCAGCTGCAGGGACAGTAGGAGACTCATACGGAGGTGGAGAGACCTTTGGCAGGGATTCCTCCGTATTAGAAGAGAGCAGAGCAGCTGAATCAATAGAAGGAGAGTTAGGATAGAGGGTGCCAAGAGCAGACATCCAGGTAGCCTTCTTAAGGGTACCTTCCTCCGGGTAGGCAGGACACTTCTCATGAACATAGGATAGAAAAGAGGTAAGAGATTTCTTAGAAAGAGGATAGACAGTGGTGCCATTAACCTTTTGCAAACAATTAGCCTTCTTCACCAGAGAATAGAGCTCATCCCTATGCATTCACGAGTCTCTCGAGTTTGAGGAGCCCATTACTTACGTGTGCACTTTGTCGCGTCCGGACGGGTAAGCAATGAGGGTGAAAGTGACGCATCACTAGACAATGATCGCGCCTCTGGACAACTCAACAGGATCCCGGATGAGCCCCCAGATGCTGCAGCAAGGTCTGCAACACTTACTCGTTGTCCTAGGTTCCCTGCTGATGTTGTCCTGGGTTCCCGCAGGAACGAGTCTCAGCCCTCGCCGAGACAATTTAGGGGGTCCTCGCAAGGACGAAAGAAGCCAAATAAGAGACACCACACAAGAAGTTTCTAAAGATGAGAGAGCACGAAGTGCCTGGGGTGATGTTTTGTCCCCCCGAACAGATCGCAACAGTCTCTTTTATTAAGCAGATTTAGCAGGGAGGGGTAACTACAGCAAGGAGGGAGTAGCATATGGAAAGTTACCAAACAGCGTGAGTCTGAGCATGCGTATCAACAAAACACCACCTGGTTTACAGAAAATCATAAATGTCAGCAGAATAGAAACCAAACTCAGGGAAAACAAAACTTAATTAGAGGAGGAATACAATTGGATACTATGAATCAAGTCTGTCAGGCATTGGATATCTTATAGCTCTGAAAGGAATGCAATGGGAGTAGTATACATCAAATCTGTATCTTGTAATCAAGGACAAGTCAAATTCCTTTAGCTGTGAGGCCTAAGAAAACATAAGATATCATGTAACTCTAAACAAGGACAAGGAGGCCTAAGAAAACATAAGATATCATGTAACTCTAAACAAGGACAAGGCACATTCTCTTGGCTGTGAGGCCTAAGAAAACCTGAACATAAGATATATCCATAATAAACCCCTTAAAATTATTTTGTTTTTCAAAAATTTTCTGTAAGAATTTTCCTTAACAAGTGGATATTATGGGTATTTCAAGCAATGTTTCAATAATATTAGATTATCCCCATACTGGAAATATGTACAGAAGCAGCTACATTTAAATGTTTAAAATGCACAATTGGTAAGATACTACCCTCACCAGCAAGAATTTCCAGAGACCAAGTAGTGAAAGATAATACATTTCAAAAGGGTCAATAAATTTTAAAAAGCAGCATTATGAAGCACAGTTAACTTCCAAATTTAACTGGTTTTCATTTGTACCATTCTTACATTAAACTTCAAAAGTTGGAGGCGGGAGCAATAGGCTACAATTAATTTATAACTGCAATGGATGGATTTTAAAACTTGAATTACTCAATAATAAATTGAGTATTGTGGTTCTGTCTGTTCAAAATAATCAGGGATAAACAAAGGATAATTCTCATGAAACCATAAAATGAGTATGAGAAGTTTGGTTGTATGGATCAAAACCATTCTTTTAGGTATTCTGTGTTTTTATTGCAATGAAAACTTTTAGGGATAATGATAAATTAATTTCCACTAGTGAAATTATCAACCTTTTCCTTATTACTACATAGTTAAATAGCTCTCTAAAATCTTAGGTAGAGCCCCAAGTTTTGCCTTTCAAGATTGTTTAGCTACTGACTGTTAAGTGAATAAGGATTCTGCCAGTGAAAACCGGCTCCCAAGCTCCGTTTTTGGCTGCGATGGCCTCCTGCAACTCTCTGCCACTGAAAATGGAGCTCAGGAGGGCTGCCCACGATGCTCGTGAGCTCAGTTTTTTCTGCAACAGCCTCTTGCAATTCTCTGCCAGCGAAAACGGAAACCCTCCCGAGCTCCATTTTCATTGGCAGAGGCACTGTGGGCTGGTCCTTTGCTGTTTCCAGGGTGGCCCTGCAGGCCAGGTGTAATAAGCACCCTGTGGGCCAGATCTGGCCCCCGGACCTTGAGTTTGACAACCCTGCCTTTTATATTCTACTTTCAGAAAAAAACAGGCAATTTAGGAATATTTTGACTGGAGCTCTTTTGGTGGTATAGCAGGATAAATAAATACATCAAAACAAAGCACTAAAAATGACACACACACACACACACTTGAAAAAGTAGAGGCAAAAACTAGAGGCAGCCATCAAGCTGCTGAAGCTGGGACAGCTCCAAAAGAAAGGCAAGATCGGAAGAAGGTGTGTCGGTTTGGTGAGAGGTTCTTTTTTATTTACTTATTTCTGAAGAGAACACCCCAATAACTGGAAAGTGGACTTAAAAAGTAAAGAGAACAGTTTATAAGTGGCGAGATTAAGCTTCTTAAGATTGACGGCTTTTTTCTTCCTTTTTATCTCTTCTGGAACTATTTGATTTTAAAAGGGACTGGCTTTTCCTCTATGTAAAATAATCTTTTGTTCTGATGGTCTTTCCTTTTTTTTCCACCAATATTTTTTTGGATTAAATGCTGTTTATGATTTTAAGAACTTTTTACCAATGTGCCTTTTCTCTTTTTTTCCCTTTTTTCTTGCTCTTGAGGGGGAGGAGTGAAAGTGAAAGCACTGCCATTTAGAGGCTTGGATATACTGTATTCCTTTCTTCTTCGTTTGTTTATCTATGTGAGCTGCATTCAAGGACATAGAGTTCCTTCTTGAAAGAGATAGTGGGGTGAGCACCACGGATTGTATACACAGGTATGCAACGAGGAATAAACTCCCAAGAGAAATCCATATTAGGTTTACCAAGAAGAGCATTAAATCACAAATACTGCAAGCAGATAAAGACAAAGCACAATAATAAAGATATTACGTTATTGAAACAGGTACCAAGAAGAATAAGAGAGGGGAAGAGAATATGCGTTCTTATCCAAAGAAATGTTGAAGAGAGGAGTAAATTACAGATGGTTAATACCAGAAGGCCTTCTGTTCGTGTGGCGGGAACAAAGACATAGAATTGATACAGTGCAAGCAAAATCCTTTTACGATGAGGAAAGGAGGGAAATGGAAGACAATGTGGAACTACCATAGGAATGTGTAGCAACAAGTGAAGAAGAAGAACAACTTGGAGCGGTAGGTGGTTTACCCAGAGAACGAAGAGAAGTTAGAATGACTAGAGCAATAAAACCTATATACAAGACCTAAAATGGAAGGGAAAAAACTGATTTCGATGAATATAAATGGACTTAATTCGATTGCTAAAAGAAGGAAAATATTTCACAAATTAGAGAAATTAAAACGATATAATTTGCTTACAAGAGGTTCACATTAAAAAACAACATTGAGACAAAATATTGAGACAAAAAAAGTTAGGAGTTATTTACATCATTGGCTCAATGCAAAAAGAGAGGAGTGGTCTTGTATATTAAAGATATAATTACTGCAGAATTGATTTATACAGATGAAGATGGGAGGATTTTAATGGTGGAGATAGTAGACAACAACACTAAAATGCTTTTGATAGCAATATATGCACCAAGTGAGAATCAAGAAGTTTATAAGAAATTATATCAAAAATCGATCAAATTAGACTATGTAAATATTTTTTTGATGGGAGATTTTAATGGGATAATTAATGATCAACTTGACTACAAATCTGAGAGAACTAAAAAGAAAACTAGAAGAAAGTTACCCAAGTCAAATGACAGAAGAAATGAATATTAAAGATATATGGAGAGAGAGAAATACTGGAAATAAAGAATTTACCTTTTACTCAAATAGGCATGAATCATGGTCAAGAATAGATATGGTATGGGCATCTGCAGATATGCTCTCCGATATAGAAAAAATTCAAATTGAAAGTGGGACCTGGGCAGATCATAATCCACTGATAGTTGCCTGGAAAGGACAGAGGAGAAGATCTAGATGGACATTAAATAATATGATTTTGAAAGAAGAAGAATTTAAAAAGAAAATTGAGACAGAACTTACTTTTTTCTTCAAGGAAAATAGAAAAGAAGATACATCATTACAAATTCGATGGGATGCGATGAAGGCTTATATAAGAGGTATGATAATTGACTATACAAGGAAAAGAAATATTATTTTATTTATTTATTTATTTATTCGACTTGTATGCCGTCCCCTCTCCAAAAGGACTCGGGGCGGCTCACAGGTGCCCATCTGTGAACTATTGATAGCGGAACCCAGAGTTGGAACTGAAAGAAAGAAGACTAAAGTGACTTTGAAAATATATTCTACTGCAAATTTGACTTGATATTCTAAAAAAGCCTTTGACATCTGGTGGCAGTCGTTTTCTTTTTTTTCTTTGGCTGGATTTGTGGCTGCTCTATCTTTTCCAAAAACCCCCCATTGATTGAATTTTATTGTTTGATTATCCCTTTTCAATTTTTAGCCAGGAATCTTTCTTTTTCCCTTTTCTCTGCCTATGATTTGCTCCCCTTTTTGCTTTTTTTGCTTTTTTTCATCTTGTTGATTTGCCATTGGATTAGGGTATATAAATACCTGAAGTCTCTTCCCTTTTTTCCTTTTATTTTTGAACCGGTTGTTGTTGCTTTTTGAGACCTTCCTTTTCTTCTTTACTTTTTTTTCTATTTTGTATACAAGTGGAACCAACTGATTAAGAATTTTTTTGTTTCTTTAATTTTTTTATATTCCTTAATATTTTTAATTTTTACTTTTTTCCCTATTTTTATTATTTTTGAGGACCCTCTGCTTTTTGGGGCCCTACTAGGAAATAACTATAAAATGAGTAGGAAAGCAATAGCTCCAAGCTCTCAATCAACAACTCCTACTTCTTCACCATCTGGAGGTCAGCATCAATACAGGCAATGTTGCAGCAGGAAAAGGAAAAAGGAGGATACATTACAGAAGATTTTGCAAGGAATTCAAATTCTACAGACAAAAGTAGAAAATGTTGAAAAGAGTAATGAGAATATCTCCCAAAAAATTGAACAGACAAATCAAAAGGTGGAGAAGATTCAGCAGAAAATAGATAAGACGGATGAAAAAGTTGAAAATATTCAACAGAAAATTGGAAAGACAGATGAGAAAGTGAAAAATATCCAAGAGATGATGACCAAATATGATGAAAAGATTAAGAAAAGTGAAGAGCAGGACGAACAAAGAGATAAGGAAATTGGAAATATCAATATCAGATTGAGTGAAGTTGAAAAGACAGGATTGAATCATTGAGAGGAGAGATGGATAGATCAGAATTTTACTTGAGATTTCAAAATGTGGAGGAAGAAAAGGGTGAAAACCTCGTTGGAAAAATGATAGAAATATTGGCGGAAGCACTAGAAATAACGAAAGAGAAAATGATGGATGGAATGGATGAAGTGTTTCATGTACATACAAGATATGCAATGATGAATAAGCTACCAAGAGAAGTCCATATTAGATTTACTAAGAAAATTATTAAAACACAAATTTTGCAAATGACAAGAGAAAAGACATTAAAGTATAAAGACAAAGCAATTGTGGTGCTGAAACAGGTACCAAGAAGAGTAAGGGAGACGAGGAAAGAGTACCTCTTTCTAACCAAAGAACTGCTTAGAAAAGGAATAAATTATAGATGGCTGATACCAGAGGGCCTTCTGTTTACATGACGGGAACAAAGACATAGAATTGACACGGTTGAAAAGGCGGAATCATTTTATTATGAATATATTAGAGGAAAGGAGGAAGATACAAGAAAAGAAGAGCCCTGATTGAACCTCAAAAGGTTTGAAGCCTTTTCATATCCAGTAATATATAAAAAGGAACAAACAGTTAGATATGGTGAGATATTGAATGAAAGGGGTGAACTTAAATCTATGCAAGCGTTGGAAGAACAAGGTATAAAAATGAATTGGTTTTCATATTTGCAAGTACAATCTAGATTTGATAAGGATATTAAAGTAGAAGGTATTTATAACAAGTAGATTGGGCTAGACAAAATATTGATGGGTACTGATGAAAAGGTGATTAAAAAACTTTATGGATATTTTTTAGAAATTAAAATGGAAGAGGAACAAGTTAAAGAAACAATGATTGCTTGGAGGGAAAATTTTGGATATGGGATTGATCTAGAGAAATGGGAAAATTATGGTCCCAGAATTATAAAATGACAATGTCAACTGCTTATAAAGGAAAATTGTATAAGATGTTTTACAGGTGGCACTTACCCCCGACGAGAATTGCAAGAATGTTTAAGAATAAATTGGATAAATGTTGGAAATGTCATCAGATACCTGGATCATATTACCATATGCGGTGGACTTGTTTGGATGCAAAAAGATATTGGACTAAAATCCACATATGGTTGGAAAAAATGATACAACAACACATAGACTTGAAACCAGAAATATTTTTATTGGGAATTATACCAGATATCTACAATAAAGAGTTGAAATATTTGATTGTAAGTGTTTTAACAGCAGCTAGAATTGTATTTGCCAAAAATTGGAAGAATGATAAAATACCTATGCAGGAGGAAGTGATTAGGAAAATTATAGACTGTGCTGAAATGAGTAAATTGACATTTGAAATTAGAGAACAAGAATTTTACAAGATATGGGATTTGTTTTATCAATGGTTGGATAAAAAGACTTGGTAATGCAATAGGCTATATAATTTTGTAATAGAAACATTAGGCTGATATAAAATATAATGTTGATATATATAACCATTGGATGAAAGTATCATAAATTTTAGATTAAAATATATCTCGTATATATGATGAAATATAGTTTAATTGTACACAAGTAATAATTGATATACATAATGTTTTATTGATAATATGAAAAATTTTCTTTTTGATAAATTGTGAGTGATGAATATGAAAGGATGACACAAAGGATTTGTACCCAACTGACACACTGTATGTATATATGGAAGATGGTTTTTATGTTTTGTATGTCCTGTTTGTATGTTTGTATCAAAAAAAAAACAGCTTTTTTTCACCCAGCAAAACACAGCTCTTGAAAAGCTAAAATCCATCAGGAGACAGTCCCAAGGTTGACCGATATATTAGGAAGTTAAAAAGAAATCCCAGAAGGCTGCACTGACTTTCATTGTTTCCAAAGTTCAAAGCAATGTTATGTTCTGAGTCCAAAGCATAGAAATATTTTGATAAATAGTATTTGAGTATTTAATATTTAGTTCAGATTTAATCTAACATATCTACAATTACACTGCAGTAATGCCAAATTCAGTAATTATTGTAAAAATACAAAAATATACTATAATACTTTAACAATACAGAATTAGCACTTCAACTTTACAGTGATAGACTATGCCTTTACTGACAGTAAATGATAACTGGGACAGAACAGGACATACATAACTAGCATGTATGCAAACTGTCTAGTGAGTACCAAGAGAACTTAGTGTGTGTGTGTGTGTCCATCCTCCCTTCTGTCAAATATTATTATATATTGTTCAGTGATATCTTGGTACTCAACCATTTTAAAACTCATCAAACTTGGTCCTCAATGAAGTTGACATGAACATTTTTTTTAAATTACATTTATATGCCGCCCTTCTCCTGAGACTCAGGCTTACAATTTTGGAGCACAACCCAATGCGCTCAGCAATAGCCTTCATTCCATTGTATATGCCTGCTTATTACTAAGCGGCATTTTTACAAGGTCAGCTAATTGCCCCAACAATCTTGGGTCCTCAATTTACCTACCCCGAGAGGATGGAAGGCTGAGTCAACCTTGAGCCTGGTGGGATTCGAGCCTACAATAATTGTAGACAGCTGGATCTTAAGAGCAGGCATTTACAGCCTGAGCCACCAAGGCTCCCTAAATTTTGTCCCGATACTAATTTATTTGGTATTCATCATACAAGCTAGAACTTGCTAAATGCCATTTCTGCTTTTCTTAAGCTAGCAAGGCAAACCTAAAATATGGGAGTAATTTAAAAGCTTATTTTTCTAATTATTGATGACAGAAGCCTCAGTTTAAAGAAATGATCAACATTAGGCAATTCAATGATGGCAGCTTATTATCAGCATATATTAGCAGGGTTGTATCAACAGTTGTGAACTGTAGACTTTGATGCAGGACACAGAAACTTTAACTATATTAGAAAGCTTGTGAAGTTCAGGGAATATTCTACCATAACTATAATTTTTATTGGAACACGCTCACGCTCACTTTCAAAGCATAACAGCTACAGAAGTTTAGCTACATACAAATTAGTTGAGGGATGGACACATATAATTTGATAGGATGGATTTGTCCTTGCTATGTAGCCTTTTGAGAAGTCTCCTGTATATTTACAGTACAGATTTGTTACACCAGGAATTGCCAGTCTTCCTTTTGTATTAACCCTGCTACTCAATATTCTTTCCCACATTCCATAAGGAGTTCTACTGTGGCTTTCAGGAAAGTTTGAACAATGTTCCTTTAAGTGTGCAATTCAATGGAATTAAAGATAAATTTAATGGGAAAGAGACTTCTGTATTATGATAGAAGCTCCCCTCTGATATTCAAAGAGATTATACAAAACAGTGTTCCAACAGTGGAGGTTTTGAAGAAGAGATTGGACAATCAATTTTTTGAAATGATATTGGGTATCCTACTTGAGCAGGGAGTTGGACTAGAGGACCTCCAAGGTCCATTCCAACTCTGTTATACTATTAGTGTAAGACTTAATTTGGACATTTCTATAGCTGACTATCTATATTTTGTATTTTAATTATTTGTATTTGATATTACTTTTTTTTTAAAAGTCATTTAAGAAAAGTCCTACATTGATTAAAATGACCTTGACTGTTCAGACTGCTCCGGACACAGCTGTTAATAAACAGTTTATTACGTGAATCAATGAGCGTACAGTTTACTTGCCTTGCCACCACTAACCTGATTTTAATTCTTTTAAGACTATTTAAAAAAACAGCAAAAAACTAGCATGCTGTAAAGCAAGTGCCAGCTCAAGCATTACATTTAATCCCAACAATGCTTCTGAATCCCACATATATCCAAAATAATGGAGGGTTGCACCCGATTATTTTTGAGAAGCCCCCTTTACAATATGAAGAAAGCTGAGATGAAAAAGAGCATCTTAAGAGAACAGCTGTATGAAGGACATCACTCTCATAAATCTACTTCATACAAATGAATCCACACTGAATGCTTGACAACTAATTGGTAATGGTCATAATTATGCTCTCAAAATTCCAAGTGCCTCACTTATCCAAAAATTGGAGAACTTGGGAACTTTGTTCTAAGATACCACTTAAAAGCTTTTTGATACAAGTAGACACAGGATAATGCAACTTTTTTGGCATCTTTGAACATCAGAACCACCTAAGAGGTGACTCAAGATAACTCTTATATTAATTTGCAAAAGTTATAAATTTCCACTCAAAAGCCTCTACTTTTGTTAACAGCTCCATTATTGACACTGCAGTGAATGGAGACAGCTATTCTTGATAGGTTTTTGGATCAGGCAGAGAATCTATATTAAAATAGCATTCAAATAAAGAAAAGAAGGGTATAAACTAATATATATTAAAGTAGTATATATTAAACTAATATATACCTCAAGCAATCAGTGATAAACCCCTTAAAATTATTTTGTTTTTCAAAAATTTTCTGTAAGAATTTTCCTTAACAAGTGGATATTATGGGTATTTCAAGCAATGTTTCAATAATATTAGATTATCCCCATACTGGAAATATGTACAGAAGCAGCTACATTTAAATGTTTAAAATGCACAATTGGAATTTCCAGAGACCAAGTAGTGAAAGATAATACATTTCAAAAGGGTCAATAAATTTTAAAAGCAGCATTATGAAGCACAGTTAACTTCCAAATTTAACTGGTTTTCATTTGTACCATTCTTACATTAAACTTCGAAAGTTGGGGGCGGGCAATGGCTTGAATTATGAGGATAATCAGATAAATAATATGAAACCATAAAATGAGTATGAGAAGTTTGGTTGTATGGATCAAAACCATTCTTTTAGGTATTCTGTGTTTTTATTGCAATGAAAACTTTTAGGGATAATGATAAATTAATTTCCACTAGTTGTGAAACTATCAACCTTTTCCTTATTACTACATAGTTAGATAGCTCTCTAAAATCTTAGGTAGAGCCCCAAGTTTTGCCTTTCAAGATTGTTTAGCTACTGACTGTTAAGTGAATAAGGATTCTGCCAGTGAAAACTGGCTCCCAAGCTCCGTTTTTGGCTGCGATGGCCTCCTGCAACTCTCTGCCACTGAAAATGGAGCTCAGGAGGGCTGCCCACGATGCTCGTGAGCTCAGTTTTTTCTGCAACAGCCTCTTGCAATTCTCTGCCAGTGAAAACGGAAACCCTCCCGAGCTCCATTTTCATTGGCAGAGGCACTGTGGGCTGGTCCTTTGCTGTTTCCAGGGTGGCCCCGCAGGCCAGGTGTAATAAGCACCCTGTGGGCCAGATCTGGCCCCCGGACCTTGAGTTTGACAACCCTGCCTTTTATATTCTACTTTTAGAAAAAACAGGCAATTTAGGAATATTTTGACTGGAGCTCTTTTGGTGGTATAGCAGGATAAATAAATACATCAAAACAAAGCACTAAAAATGACACACACACACACACACTTGAAAAAGAGAGATTAGCAGTAATGTATCACTAACTATTTTTAAACCTGTAAAAATTAAAAGATCTACAAGAAAAGAATAATACATCTTACTGGTGAAATTCCATTCCATAGCCTGATCTGCGGGAACACCCATTATATGATTACGATCTCACCTCAGAAGATTCAATCATACTTATGTGGGTGAAAGTGATCCTTAAAACAACTAAGTCCCAAAGTATGGAAGGAAGAATTTAAACCTTTTGTTCAGAAATAGATTAAAAGACACAGCAACTGCACATATTCTATGGGTCCCAATGTATTACGATTTCAGAACTATGGTGCAACTGAAGAGTCCCAAGTAGCCTAGCCTTAATATTAAAAATTATTATACATATGGTCATTGATGCTATTTAAGTTTCCAAAGACAGGGATGGATCAAGTACCACCTGCTAGCTATAAATGCAATCCTTTGAGTCAAAGGGGAGTCCATGCAGAGAAGGTTAAAGGTTAAAAGTTAAACCTTCTTTGAGTGACTCATCAATGGTAGGTGGTTTGTTTATCTTACATAATTTGTATATTGCAAATACTGCTTCACTTCTTTGACTATGACTGATGGTCTTTACTGCAATATTTTAGGTGGTGTGGGAGCTATACAGGAAAATACAAAGTTCTATAAAGAACAATATAAGAGTATCACCATCAGAAAATAACCATGTAGAGAGAAATGCAGCTATCTAAGCAATGGCACAGACCCACATCTTTAAAAGAAGATCATGACCCATGGTATTGAAAGTAGATAAGATGTCCAGAAATCAGTGGACTTATGATTTTCCCCCAGGCTAGGGAATCTTACTCTATGACTGCACAACTGAAATTAAATTTCAAAACTGTCAACCTATGTATCTTTCACCTGCACATACACACAAACATATTGTACACAAACAATAGTAAATGTTTTAAAGATCAATTTTAAAATATCATCTGAATTAAACTTCACTCATATTCAACGTTGCTCAATAATTTAATTGTCACACACCTCCTTTCTAGATTCAAGTTTATAGCTGTTTAGACTGAATACTGCAATTCTGCTCTCAAAAAACTTGTGTAACAATGAAATTTGCCTGGCTTTTCCTGTAATCTCTTACAAATATCAGAAGTTATGTGTTGGGAGGGCGGGGCTTGTGTCCCAGTGATACTACGTGCGATCAGGAAACTCCTGGATCACTGTAGATATCTTCTCAGCTGTATGGTCCATTTGGACCTAAACCGTCCCGAAGAGTCGGTGAAGGGAAAGAGCACGTCCTGTCGATCCAGGGCCATCACAAAGTCCCTGGTTGATCCAGGAGAAGCTCTTTTTGCCGGCGGAAAAGAGGCAGCCATCAAGCTGCTGAAGCTGGGACAGCTCCGAAAGAAAGGCAAGATTGGAAGAAGGTGTGTCGGTTTGGTGAGAGGTTCTTTTTTATTTACTTATTTCTGAAGAGAACACCCCAATAACTGGAAAGTGGACTTAAAAAGTAAAGAGAACAGTTTATAAGTGGCGAGATTAAGCTTCTTAAGATTGACGGCTTTTTTCTTCCTTTTTATCTCTTCTGGAACTATTTGATTTTAAAAGGGACTGGCTTTTCCTCTATGTAAAATAATCTTTTGTTCTGATGGTCTTTCCTTTTTTTTCCACCAATATTTTTTTGGATTAAATGCTGTTTATGATTTTAAGAACTTTTTACCAATGTGCCTTTTCTCTTTTTTTCCCTTTTTTCTTGCTCTTGAGGGGGAGGAGTGAAAGTGAAAGCACTGCCATTTAGAGGCTTGGATATACTGTATTCCTTTCTTCTTCGTTTGTTTATCTATGTGAGCTGCATTCAAGGACATAGAGTTCCTTCTTGAAAGAGATAGTGGGGTGAGCACCACGGATTGTATACACAGGTATGCAACGAGGAATAAACTCCCAAGAGAAATCCATATTAGGTTTACCAAGAAGAGCATTAAATCACAAATACTGCAAGCAGATAAAGACAAAGCACAATAATAAAGATATTACGTTATTGAAACAGGTACCAAGAAGAATAAGAGAGGGGAAGAGAATATGCGTTCTTATCCAAAGAAATGTTGAAGAGAGGAGTAAATTACAGATGGTTAATACCAGAAGGCCTTCTGTTCGTGTGGCGGGAACAAAGACATAGAATTGATACAGTGCAAGCAAAATCCTTTTACGATGAGGAAAGGAGGGAAATGGAAGACAATGTGGAACTACCAAAGGAATGTGTAGCAACAAGTGAAGAAGAAAAACAACTTGAAGCAGTAGGTGGTTTACCCAGAGAATGAAGAGAAGTTAGAACGACTAGAGCAACAAAACCTATATACAAGACCTAAAATGGAAGGGAAAAAACTGATTTCGATGAATATAAATGGACTTAATTCGATTGCTAAAAGAAGGAAAATATTTCACAAATTAGAGAAATTAAAACTTGATATAATTTGCTTACAAGAGGTTCACATTAAAAAACAACATTGAGACAAAATATTGAGACAAAAAAAGTTAGGAGTTATTTACATCATTGGCTCAATGCAAAAAGAGAGGAGTGGTCTTGTATATTAAAGATATAATTACTGCAGAATTGATTTATACAGATGAAGATGGGAGGATTTTAATGGTGGAGATAGTAGACAACAACACTAAAATGCTTTTGATAGCAAGTGAGAATCAAGAAGTTTATAAGAAATTATATCAAAAATTGATCAAATTAGACTATGTAAATATTTTTGATGGGAGATTTTTTTATTGTATAATCACACACAGACAAACATAAACTTAAACAACATATAACCGCACACAAAACATACATTAAATTTGAACAGGTATTGCTAAGCTCATATCACTTATTGTCCAATGTAGATCAAGTCCAGTTTAAGATAGGCTATTGGATCTTTCTCCTGTCCAGCCATCCATAAAAATTGTTCCATATTTTATAATAGTCCGTTTCTTCCTTGTTTTTTATTTCCATAGTCAATTTGTCCATCTCCGCGCACATAATGATTTTCCTTAGTATTTCTGCTTCAGTTGGAGTTTCAGTATTTTTCCAGTTTTGTGCAAAAGCCATCCTTGCTGCGGTAACAATGTGAATCATTAAGTAAAAATGTCTTTCGGATATGTCCTTTTTATAATTCCAAGTAGAAGGAATTCTGGAGTAAAGTATATCTCCTCGTTGCACATTTCCTGTAACCATTTATGTACTTGATTCCAAAATTCCTGGGCCTTTCTGCAACGCCACCATATGTGATAATAGGTGCCTTTTTCCTTGTTGCATTTCCAACAGGTAGGTGAGAGTTTATTATTAATTTTAGCTAATCTTATTGGTGTCATATGCCAGCTATAGAATAATTTGTAAAGGTTTTCCTTATAAGGAGTTAGAGGGTTATTTTTTATTTCTAATCCAAATATTCTGCCAATCATCCAAATTTATGTTATAGCCAAAGTCTCTCATCCATAGTACCATTGTTTCTTTTACAATTTCTTCTTCTAATTTAGCCTCTAATAGTACCTGGTAGATTTTTTGGATCATCTTTTTATCCTGTCCTAACAAAATTTCATCCAGTTCGGTCCTTGTTTTACTAATACCCAATTCCTTCTTGTCTTTTTAGATTGGAGTTGCAGATAAGCCCACCATTCCAGATCTATTCCTTTATCAATCAGTTGTTGTCTAGTTAGTAAATCACCTTTCGCATCTAATAGCTCTTCAGTAGGTAATAATTTTATCATATCTTAATAAATGTGGATGCATCAGGGCTTCTAGTGTTGATAGCCAGATTGGGGTTTGAATATACATTTGTTTCTTGATTTTAAACCAGGTGTGTAAAAGTGTCTGTCTAAGTTTGTGTTTTTGCACATAGCTATATCCTTTTATATTATCTTGTCCGAGAAAGGCATGCCAACCTGACTGAAGGTTGTATCCCTCTAGTGTTAGTACTCTTGTATTAGTATGATTAATCCAGTCTTTTAGCCAAGTCATTATTGCAGCACTATGGTACAATTCCCAATCTGGCAAGCCCAATCCGCTCTCTGTGGCATCCTGTAGTAATTTTAATTTTATCCTCGGTTTTCTTTTGCCAAATAAAGCTTGATATTATCTTGTTTAGCCCATCAAAAAAGCTCTGTTAAGTATTATAGGAGCGTTTTGAAAAGGAATAGTAATTTAGGTAAGATATTCATTTTTACCGTGGCTATCCTGCCCATAAAAGATAAGTTTAAATTATTCCATCTTGTTAAATCCTCCGTTATTCATTTGATAAGAGGGTCATAGTTATCTTTCTTAAGAGAGCTGTATCTGGTTGATATGATAATTCCTAAGTACTTTACTTTTTCCACAATTTCAATGTCCATTGTTGTGGCCAATACTTCTTTCTGTTTATTTGTCATATTTTTCGTGATCATTTTAGTTTTGCTTTTATTGATTTTAAGTCCCTCTACAAGGCCAAATTCCTCCAGTTTCTGTAACAATTTAGGTCCAGAGGTTTGTGGTTCTTCCAGAATGAAGAGCAAATCATCAGCGAATGCTTGTAGTTTAAATTCTTCCTTCTTAATTTTTAATCCTTTTATATCACTTTCTTGTTTGATCGTCCTAATTAAGGCCTCCAGGGTCATAATAAACAGCAGAGGGGACAGTGGCCATCCTTGTCTAGTTCCTTTCTGTATTTGAAATCTCCCCATCAGTCCCCCATTTATTAAATTTAGAGCTTCCTGTTTTTGATAAATAGCTGTAATAACATTTATAAATTTGGGTCCTAAATTCAGAAATTTAATTTGTTGTAAAATGAACTCCCATTTCACATTGTCAAATGCCTTTTGGGCATCTAAAAATAGTAGTGCAGCCTGATAAGCACTACATGATTAGAGTATTATGAAGAATACTCTAATACATCTAATGTTACCCTGATGTTATTTCTGAGATGTCTTTGTGGGAGAAAACCATTTTGGACTGCAGAGATAAATTTGTTAAGTATTCTTTTAAATCTTTCAGCCATAATGGTCATGAAAATTTTATATCCACATTAAGAAGGGAAATTGGTCTGTAGTTACCTGGATCTGTCAAGTCAGCACCTGTTTTAGGGATGATAGATATTCTGGCCTCTTGCCAGGATTGAGGGCATTTTGCCTTATCGAGGACTTCATTTCTTTCCGTAAAGTTTCTTGTTGCGATTTGTAAATTTCTGCGGGTAGGCCATCTGGCCCCGGGCTTTATCAGTTTTTGCCTAGTGATGGCCCCATATACTTCTTGGAGAGTTATGTTTTGATTTAAAAATTCTTTATCCTCATCTAGAATTTCTGTAAAATCAACATTCTTTAAATAGTTTTGAATCTGGTCTTCTGTTGCATGATTAACTTCTGTATACAAAGCACTATAATATTTTTGAATAATGTACTTTTTTCTTCCTCCTTAAAGCATAACTTCCCTTGTTCATTTCTTAGTTTGGTGACCCACCTCTTTTCATTCTGTTTCTTAAGTCTAGAGGCTAACCAATGCCCTGGTTTGTTTGCATTCTCGAATTGATATTGTTTCGTTTTCTTTAATTTCTGGGCAAGTTCATCCTTATCAAGTAGATTTATTTTGTGTTTAACTAAATCCAATTGTAGTTTAATTTGTTTATCTTGTGGTGCGACCTGCAATTTGTCAACCCATTCCTTATGCTCTTGTTGTAATTTTGCTCTCTGTTGTTTTTCTCCTTGTTCTTCTTGGCCATATATTTAATGGACACCCCCTCATTACAGCTTTAGCTGTATCCCAGTTGTTCTGTAGCGAGGTATCTTGGGGATTATTTTCTTGAAAGAAAAGTTCTAACTCACTTGTCAGTAACTTATTAAATGCTTCCTCTTTTAAAATGGACCTCTGAAGCATCCAATGTCTTGGTTGTTGTTTCCCTTCCCACCTGAGCCTAATCATATTATGGTCCGCTAATACATTTGGTTCAATTATTATGTCTGCAATTTCTGAGTTTAATCTTTTTGTCATCCACATGTGGCGATTAGACTAGTAGGTGAATTTTTTATCAGTTCCTTTCTCTCCAGACATCATTAATATTAAACTCTTTAGTGAGGTCTAAGAATGTTTTGGGTAGTTTTTTCTTCTTTTCCAGGTTAATGTTATTTCCCTTGTAATCTAATAGTTTATCCGTGACCACATTAAAATCTCCTTTGATAGATAACTCCTGATACTGTAATTCTCTGATTTTATTGTGTAGTTTTTGAAAGAAGGATTCCTGGGGGCCATTTGGGGCATAGATTACAACTAGTAAGCTTTTAATCTCTCTTATTTCAATTTCTACCATTAAAATCCTGCCTTCTTTGTCCGAATATATTAATGAGGCTGGGATCCTCTCTTTTATATAGAGTACCACTCCTCGCTTTTTCTTTTGGTCTAAGGATGAGAACAGGTTTCCCAATTTTTATTTTCTAATAAATGTTTTTGTTTTTGTGAAATGTGAGCCTCTTGTAGAGCAATAATGTCAGCTTTTTGTTGTAAGTATTTGAAAAGCTTTTTCGTTTTATTGGGGAATTTAAGCCATTAATGTTCCAAGATATGCAATCACATACGTTACATTTTTATTGTATTCTATACTTGGTACTTCTAGTGACTCTAACGTCTTTAGGTTCTTCTGTGGGTTCCCCTTTCCCATTGTCATCATCTTTATTTTCTATTATATTTACCTTTCTATTTATGTCTGGGATCTCCCTTTCCTCTCTCCTCATTGATTCTTGGTCTTCCTCTTCTCGTTCTCTATTCAATTGCTGATCAAAAAACATCTCTGCTTTCTCTGTCGTGTCTAGTTTGTATTTCTTGTCTGCCCAAGTCAGCATTATGCCTTCTGGGACCAGCCATCTGAAGTTAATGCCTCGCTTTATGAGTTTAGTAGTTAGAAATTGATAGGGTCTTCTTAAGTCCCTTATTCTCTTAGGGGTCTGTTTAAGTATTATAATTTGCTTACCAGCATACTCTACAGTATTGTCCCTAGCTCTATGTAAAATTTCATCTCTGAGAGATTTCTTACCAGTTTTACATGGACCTCTCTAGGTTAAGTCATCTTGCATAATTAGTTTGAACCCTATACAGTTCATCGATGTCCTTTATCAGATCTTCCTTCTCTATTTCCAGTAGATCAGCGAATATATTTGTGATCACCACCCATAAATTTTCACCTTTATCTTCTCTTACATTTTGTAACCTCAGATAGTAGGCTGCTTTTTCGCCTCGAGATGTATTATCGCCAATTCTAATTCCTTATTTTCCCTTTCTAGCTTATCAGTTAGTTCATCTACCCTCTTCTCCTGGTTTACCTTTGTTTCAATTTCTATTATTTTTCCTGGTTCTTTTCATCTCTTGCTGGAATATCTCGAATTTTTCATCTATCTTTTGAATTTTTCCTTCAGGTCCGTTCTCACAGACCCTATCTCTTTTTCATGTCCTCATGGTTCTTAATCATCATCTCTTGCATTCCTAGCAGTAGAGCCTGTAAATCTTTCGGGATTTGGGCGCTCTTTTGTAACATCTCATCAATTGCCCTTGCGAGATGGGCTCAGCACAGTTGTAGTGGTCACTGATTGGGTGGTGGTTTCCTAATTGCTTTTGAAACACTGGTAGTGGTCGACATTTCCCCAAGTTTGCCCACAATTTTCCCCACACCGGTAAATAAAGTTTATCGTCCCCCCTGTGTCTCCTTTCCAGATAACTCGTTCCCGGTTCCCTCCACTCTTCTGAAGGTTATCTAAAATAGGAACTATGGCTAAAGTGCCTTCTGTGCCTAATCAAATCCCAACAATATCATTGAATCAACAGGTATAAATGTTAATAATGGAATCAGTTGATTCCTTCCACTCAGTAAATAATTGTTCTGGTTACTCTAATACCTTATCTAATATCTTATCTTAACATATATAGGATTTGTAACTACTTTACTGCTATATCAACTATTACAGTTCTAAGTTAATTATCTTATCAGTTGTAATTTCCCAAAAGTTTCAATATTTCAATATTTTAAATAAGTAAAGATCTAGCTATCAAGTAAGGAGAAAAGAAAAAGGAAAGAAGAAAGAAGAAGAAAGGAAGAGGGGGGGAGAGAGGAGAAGGGGCACCGAAAGAAGGGGGGGAGAAGGATATCCAAGTTGATAGAGTAAAGCCTGGGAGGGGGGAAATAAAACAGGAAAGAAATATAATATATCACTTTTCAATCCACTCTTCAATCCAGTTCTTTCGTGCTATAGTGTGACGTGAAGTTTCTGTGCAACTTTCTCCACTTTCCTCCTTTCCTGTAGCTGGTTGTCTTCGGATCTGATACTGTAAAAAGTTTCCTGTATGACTTAGCGCTCCTCTATGACTCGACAGTTCTCTTGATTAAACCGCTTCAAAGGATGGAATAAAATAAAATCTACGCGTATTCGTTAATTGTCTTAAGGAATTTTAAATCTGCTCTCCTTAGGTCTTGATTTAATTAAATCGCTTCCTTTTTTTTTGTGCCAAAACGTTGATTTATAAAGAGTTCACAGCGTCCGTTTCAGCCAACTCTGCTATCCTTAAATCCGCAAGGGAAGGACGGATATTTATTTCACAAATAGATCTGTTTAAGTCCAGCCCGAGGTATCAAAATTTTTCTTCAGGCAGCCTGCAACCGATATAACTGATCAGTTGTCTAAACTTCTTCTCCTTCAAGTTTTTTTTTTAACTCTCCTTCGTTTCAATTCTTCCGCTCACCATAGGTCTCAGCGCCAGCCACCCTCTCAAACCGAGCTAATAATTTATCTTTGGTTAACTCAAAGTTGTTATTGGCGCCAAAATAGTTTTCAATAGGATATGCTTATTGGATGTTTTTAAGTTCGCAAAGCTCTACCTTGTTCTGTTTGGCCACCGCTAGTGTGGTCAGCTGTCAACACCGGAGGGAAGCCATTGCTGGCGCCGCTCCTCCGCCTGTTCTGGTTCACCCCAATCCGCCTCAGATCGCCACCTGAAACTTCTCCCTGGGGACCTCTCCTTCAGGAACCCTCCAAGCCCCTTCTGGACTCGTAGAGCCCCTGGGCGACGGAGAATGAAGATCTGTGCTCTCGCAGAATCCTCTGCTCGCGTCTCTTCCTTTGACAGCTGACCTTGATGGGAATTTTAATGGGATAATTAATGATCAACTTGACTACAAATCTGAGAGAACTCGATAACTCTGCCGCTGGACGGTCCTTTTGGACCTAAACTGTTCCATAGAGACAGTGAGAGGGAGGGCACATCCTGCTGATCCAGGGACACAGAAGTCCCTGGTAGATCCAGGAGAAGCCCTTTTTTCCAGCGGCAGAGAGGCAGCCATTGAAGCTGCTGAAGTTGGGACAGCCCGAACAGAAGAAAGCAGGAGAAAGTGTGTCTGGTTTGGTGAGATATTTTTTTTAAATATTAATAATATCAGAGAACACCTAAGGTAAAAGAAAACGTTAAATTGAAGACAGAAGAGGTTGTCGCTAGAGATTAGCCTGAAGTCAAACTTAGTGTCTTTTATTTTTATTGCTGGATTTTTTACAAATGCCTTTCAATTACAAGCTGGACTGGTTTTTTTTCTTTTTATATTTACTTAGTAATCTTTTCATGAAAGATTTTCTTCCTTTTTCTTTTTAGTGTTTTATTGTATAGTTTTAATTAATTT
>SOZL01001366.1:0-20790 GCA_009733165.1 Naja naja
AGAAAGCAAAAATCACTTTAACATGACCCTTAAGACAAAATCAGAAACAATGACAATTCTATAACTCTAGGGGTTCTCAAGAAACTTATATTTCATCAAAATGGTGACATAATATAAGGCCTGCATATATGTGCTAAAATCTGATTAAATTATATAAGTTGCAGTTTCCGCATCATGACATCAAGACACGTGATTCATTATTTGTGTGCACACACTCACAGAAAGCTATGAATTCTAGTGTGGGATAATGCCAGCTGAAACTTAGTTATCTACTCAAAATGGAAGAGACAGAAGGCACGTTGGATTAAATGATTAGTCTGTTGTTTTTAAAGGACAACATCAATAACATAATGTTTTGCTGCCCACAAAATCTTTCCATTTGTCAACAACTAGGCTGTAATCAGTCTTGCTTATCAAACGAAGATTGCAAAGGGATTTGATTGTATATTCTCATTTTCTATTATCCATATTCTTGCTTTATTAACAAATGCACCTAGTTCACAAGTTTTGCTAGACCACCATATAGCTGGTTGGTTTCTGGCTCAGCTTTAAGTGACAGCTTTGGCTCACCCCATAAACCATAATTATAAAACTCCCAGCTTAAATCATTTCCTCAGATTCCATTGGTCAACTTTGTAATGGTATATAAGTAGTCCTTGTTTATCACAATTGGGACTAGCAACTCAGTTGTTAAGTGAAGCAGTTGCTAATGTGACTGTGTTTATGACCTTGCCCCAGCTTTCCTTTGCTTTAGAGACCTGCAAAGGTCATAAATGCAAGGATAGATCATAAGGTTACTTTTTAATCGCTGTTGTAACTGCAACCAATCACTGGTATGAGGCAGTTGCTAAGTGAAGATTATCTGTAATACCCATTTCTTATATTACTTACTTTCTCCAGTAGAAAATGGAAGCGGCTGTATCTCATAAAAATCAAATGTAATCAATAAAAAGTGCAATAAAATAAAATCAATTTATAACTATTATATTTGGAATCAGTCCTTTCCCACAAGTTCTCAAAAACTCACAGAACCATCCCTGTCATGTAGCACTATTTGACCATGAGGAGGTCTGTGAGACAAGCAAGAAGAACAAGTGACAGAATGAGTGTACAGCATTTGCACACAAAATATGAATTATATCATTTATCTCTGTTGAAATTGACACAAATTATATCATTCAAATGATTTGCCTAACGCACGTGACAACTTTTCAAGTTCTACCAAAGGCCTGTGGTCAAACAATTTTTTTTGAAATATGTTCTTCGATCTCATACTATTTTTTATCTCTCTTACACACATATTCCCACATGCGCATGCAGAGATTTCATTTGACATTACTAAATCAGTTGTGAGATAAGCAGAAAGTACGCATAATTTTAGTTGACTATGTTGAATACACTATGTTGAATCCACCACATGTTTGTTGGACCCGTGTCCCTCCTGGCTGGCTTATGCCGCCAGGGAGGCCCTCTGCGGTTGGCTCGGGCAGTTATCAACTTCTTTAAGGAGGGTGTCTTTCCGCCGCCTTGAAAGAGGCGGTGGTGAGGCCCCTCCTGAAGAAGCCTGCCCTGGACCCGACTGTGTTAGACAACTTTCGTCCAGTCTCCAACCTTCGTTTTTGGCAAGGTTGTTGAGAGTGTGGTGGCTCAACAGGTTCCGCTTTTCCTGGATGAAGCGGACTACCTAGATCCGTATCAATTGGGCTTCCGACCTGGGTATAGCACGGAGACGGCATTGGTCACGCTGATGGATGATCTCTGGAGGCTCGGATAGGGGTTTTCCTCTGTCCTGGTCCTATTAGACCTCTCAGCGGCTTTCGATACCATCGACCATGGTATCCTTTGCGTCGCCTTGGGGGTTGGGAGTGGGGCACCGTTCTTCGTGGTTCTCCTCCTACCTCTCGGGCGTCGCAATCGGTGCTGACAGGGGGTCAGGTCATCCCCTAGGGTACTCTCTTGTGGGGTCCCTCAGGGTCGGTCCTTTCCCCTTTTATTTTTTATCTACATGAAGCCGCTGGGTGAGATCATCCGTGGTTTGGGGTGAAATTCCATCAGTACGCTGATGATACTCAGCTATACATTTCCACCCCAGGCCAGATCAGTGATGTCCTCTCCTGATGACCCGGTGTTTGGATGCGTACGGAACTGGATGAGCGGAAACATGCTTCGACTCAACCCGCCAAGACTGAGTGGCTGTGCATACCGGCGTCCCGACCCAGTCAAGATTATCCATCTTTGGCCATAGGGGAGAGGTGCTGCCCCTGTGGATAGGGCGGAACCTGGGGGTCCTCCTGGATGTACGGCCCGGTTGGAGGAGCAGGTGGGGGCCGTTGCCAGGGGGCCTTTGCCCAGCCTCGCCTTGTTCATCAACTTAGCCCTTTTCTGGATCGGGATGCCCTGCGACGATCACTCATGCCCTTGTTACCTCTAGGCTTGACTACTGCAACACTCTCTATTTGGGACTGCCCTTGCATACCATCCGAGATTGCAGCTGGTGCAAAATGCGGCGGCGGTGGTGTTGGGAGTTACCCGTTCTCCCATGTGACCCCTCCTGCGCAGCCTGCATTGGTTGCGTTGCGCTCGGTGAGATTCAAGGTTTTAGTGTTAACATACAAAGTCCTTCACGACATGGGTCCTCAATATTTAAGGGAGCGCCTTCTTCCGATGTCAAACACCGATCGCCCTGTTCGAGCTCATAGGCAGGGACTCCTGGGGTTCCGTCGGTGGCCAATGCCGGCTGGCGGTTCCCCGACGACGAGCCTTTTCTGTAGCTGCCCTGACCTCTGGAATCAACTGCCTTTGGAGCTCCGCCTGGCCCTGACCTCCGCACCTTCCGCCCGAGTTGAAGACCTGGTTATTTGACCAACCCGGGCTGTGACCCTTTGGGGAGGGTTATTTTTAAATTTTTAATTCATTTTATAAATATTTGGGCTTATAACTCTGATTTAATCGTTTTTTAATGTATTTATTGTTCTTTGCTTTTTAGTTGTAAGCCGCCCCGAGTCTTCGGAGATGGGGCGGCATATAAGTTCAAATAATAAATAAAATAAATAAATACTAGATAGTAAGCCCAACTGGGAAAAAAACAGAGGATGTTATGAGAACATGTAAAGTACATGGATAGTGGCCAGAATGTTCAAATTAGCAAGTCACTTTCATTTATGACTTCCCAGAAAGATACCTCTGAAAATACATGAAAAACTAGTGAAGAAATTCACAGCAGTTCGTTACCATAAATTTCTGTTTCAAGGTGGAATTGACAATGTTAACTGTCTTATGGACCAGTGATTTGAATTTTGCCCTATAGTGGCATCCCCGTTTTGACCAGTGCTTTACTTTTGCTCATTCATCATTTACAGCTGTGGCGAGAGATACGTGGCTGTCTAGAAGAGGTGGATTCTTTGTTTTCCTCATTGTTGGCCATGTTGAACAGGGCTGATGGGAGTTGTAGTAAATCAACATGTGGAGGGCCACAGCTTTCCCAGCTCTGAGATATAAGGAGAACATGCTATAGAGCATGTCAAATTCACATCGTCACAACAGCATCACATGACATATTGGGACTTCGCTAAACCAAGCATGGGCGTGGCCAGCACATGACACATCTGGCTCGCAGGCCATGAGATAGCAAGTAAAATGTTTGGGGAATCTTGATTAGATAAGGAAACATCTGAACCCCCAGTGGTTTCCCTAAATGGCAAATGGAGAACTATTTTGGCTATAAAAGACATAGATGTATTTATTTTTCATCCCAATATTTTTAATGAATTGATTTGATTGCTGGGAACTAAGAAAGCATGTCCTCAAGGAACTGGCATCATTCTGAAACTCCATCCCATCTCTGATTTATTTTTTTTATTTTTTTTTTTTAATTACATTTATATGCCGCCTTCTCCGAAGACTCAGGCTGCTTACAATTTTGGGATACAACCCAGTGTGCTCAGCAATAGCCTTCATTCCATTGTATATGCCTGCTTAATACTAAGCGGCATTTTTACAAGGTCAGCTAATTGCCCCCAACAATCTTGGGTCCTCAATTTATCTACCCCAAGAGGATGGAAGGCTGAGTCAACCTTGAGCCTGGTGGGATTCGAGCCTACAGTAATTGTAGACAGCTGGATCTTAAGAGCAGGCATTTAACAGCCTGAGCCACCAAGGCTTTTTGAATCCCATTTACTTGGGTCATTTTTCTGGCATCAGGCTTGTAGGATTCCTGTACCATCTAGTTTGAATATTTTGCTCATGGAAAGCATTTCAGGACTCTTAAAATAGATTAAGCTGTCTGCATAGAAGGTATGGGGAGAAGCAAATGAAGGGCAATTTCCGAAATCTAATTTTATAGTACACAAGTTAATAGTCAGATGTAGGCTGCTCCTGTCTTTTTCTCTGCAGTCTGTCTTTTCCCCCCCACATGAACAAGTAAGCTAGGGATCTGCAATGCAGCAGAGTTGCTTTCTCCAGCCTACAATTTTCTCCACAATCAGTTTCTAACATTCTCAGAAATCCAGCACTGGATTTTGCCAAAGCTAAAAGAGTTCTGCTTGGTGCTGAAAAAAGGTTCATGAAAGCATCCATACTTATTTTTTAAATTATATTGAAATGCTTCCCCACACACACACACCTTCCTCAATATCCATCCAAACATCTTTAAATACCAAAACACAATAGGGTTGGCTTTATCTGATATGGTCCCAGCAGTGATGATGAATTCTCTGAAAAGTTCCACCAAGAATATAGAGAAGAAACAATATTTCCTCTCTCTCAAGTATCAGCATTTTTCTTAAAATAAATGATCTAGGTTGTCTGGCCCAGTCCAGAAATATGAACCTGCATGGAGGAAAAACAGAAGAAGAAAAGTCTGTTTTAGTTGTATATGACTTCTGGTGGCACCATGGACAAATCCATGTAATTTTCTTTATAATTATCTGAAGCAGTGGTGGGATTCAAATTTTTTACTACCAGTTCTGTGGGTGTGGCTTGGTGGACGTGGCAGGGGAAGGATACTGTAAAATCTCCAATCCCTCCTCACTTCTAGGGAAGGTTACTGCAAAATCCCATTCCTTCCCCACCCCAGTGGCCTGCTTTCGAGCTCCGTTCTCCTGTGCAGGGCAACAAAAGAAGACTCAGCCGATCAGCTGGGACTTGGGAGGCAGAGAAGAGATGGGGCAGGGCCAGTCAGAGGTGGTATTTGCGGTTCTCGAACTACTCAAAATTTCCACTACCAGTTCTCCAGAACTGGTCAGAACCTGATGAATACCACCTCTGATCTGAAATTATTTGTTACTGCTTTTCTTAGGATGTTTTTTCACCTTGCCAGGCTCATCAATAGATTTTCAATAGATGTAAAATCTTCACAGTTAACTTTACTTAGTTTTCAAGATAGACAATCAGAAGGTAAATGTTAGATTTGCATGAAGAGTCAGGCGAAGAGCTTCAGTGAAGAGTTTATTAAGTGACTACAGCTCGAATGGACCCGACTTGGCTGGGCTACAGCTGCTACTTATAGCCAGCAGCCGTGGTTGCCAGCCAATCAGAGTGCAGGGTTTTCCGCACTTTTAAACCAATCATATTTGACATTTTACAAGAACAATTCAAACTAAACCAATAACATTCAAACCTACATACATAACAGTAAAGGTAAATGCTGTAAGCAGAAAGCCACTGATATAATCTTGAAGCAATCTGGTGATGCTGTTATATCACAAAAGTTTTTGAATATATAGTTACATCACAGAGGTGATGCAGCATAAGGACAGGAAATATTGCCCTCATTTTGAGTTTCCTCATGAGGGTATACAACTTATCTGATTTAACTAGATGGTGTCTGAAAACTGTATTCCAATGAGGGCTTAGGCCAAGTCCTCTGGATTTATTTTGACTTTAATTACACCAAAGCCTCTGAGTTAAGAATGCCCCAATTTAAGGATCACCCGTAATTAACAGCAGAGCCTATTGTAGCTAAATTTGAGTTAAATATACGAGTCATTTTATATATACATTAGTTCAAGCACATTGCACAATACTACTTATATGGTATTATACAGTAATACTGTTCTGTCTTACATACAAAAAGACAGATCTTGGGAATGGAAATCGTTCTTAAATTGGGGGCTACCTGCACAGATAAAGATCTTTACAGGTAGTCCTCAACCTATGACCACAACTGAGCCCAAAATCTCTGTTGCTAAGTGAGACATTTGTTAAGTGAATTTTGCCCCATTTTATGACCTTTCTTGCAACCATCATAAATATTAGTCAATTGCCAAGCATCTGAATTTTGATCACATGACCAGGGGATGCTGCAACAGTCATGTGTGTGATAAACAGTCATAAGTCACTTTTTCAGTGCTGTAACTTTGAACGATCACTAAATGAACTGTTGAAATTTGTGGACTACCTATATTCATTTTTGTAGTTATCCTTGAAAACCCACTGAGGGTTCACTTCACCAAATTCTTATGAGATTTAAAAATGCCCACTCTGCAGATCTAGTTGAGGGAGAGATAATTACATTCTTTTCATATTTTTGTCTTCAAATGTTAACACTTAATGTCCAATCTGATCTTAACATTCATGAAGAGCCTGTAAAATGAGTTGATAAATAATTTGGGATAAATAATTTGATAAATAAATTGATAAATAATTTGGGAAAATGGGATAATTTTAACTCTAATTCGGTTTATTGGACTTTATAGTGGTTTAATTCTTTTTAATTATTTATTGTATTTGTATGTTTTAACTGTGAGCCGAGTCTTCGGAGATGGGCGCATATAAGTCCAATAAATAAATAAATAAATTTATTTTGTTAAAATAACCATTTATCATAGTGATTTTAAAATGATTGTCATTCTTCTAATGCCTACTAAGGAATTGTCAAGACATGTCCGACTTGGCATTGCCAAGCAGCTTTTGCTACTGAAATACTGAACAGACATGGTCTTGACAATTTGCCCTATAGTAATAATTTATACTACAATAGGAATGTTTCACTATTGTTAATTAATTAATGTTGGTCTATTTGATTCAGAATGTATTTCCATTTATTTCTCTAAAGAAAGAAGGAAATAAAAGCCAATTGCTTTACGTTAGATTAAGAGTGAAATGATTTTAGTCCCTGTAGGGATCATATTGAATTCATATTTAATCATAATTTTATCCCCTAATCATGAAAAACTGGGCCTGATAGACGCCAAATATAACTGAATCCAAAACACTGGACAATGAATATATTTCATTAGGTTTATGGGAGCTACAGTCCAAGGCCTCTGGAAGGTACTTGGTTAGGGAATATTTCTGTAGAAAATTATTGAAAGCTAATTGTATCAGATGGAGTTAGCTTCATTTTGAAAATAACTGGCCCGTAAAGAAACCAGCTTTATGGCTCAAGAAAGTCTCTCATTTGCTTCCTGCTCTTCCTCTTAGAAGAACACCACACACTCTAAGAACCCAAATCCTCCTATTTATTATTTCTTATAGTATCACAGTTCTGTAGGGCTTTTACCTTAGCCAGGTTAGAAGCACTGCCTTTAACAGTCCACTTTAGATACTGCAAGAATACATCAAAGAAACAGAGAATAGATGATTTAGGGAAGATTTGACCTCACTGACTGTCTTCAAACTTTCTCCTCTGTATTGTTGGCTAGGGAGTTCAGAAGGTCTACCTAGCAATCCCTCTTCCAATTTTCCCCACAAAACAAAGCAATGAATTAAAGAATGACTGGTCTGAAATCAAATGGTCTGAAGTGGAGCTGAACTTCAGTCTGACCAAATCTATTTTATTTATTCAATTTATATAGCTACCTGTCTCAGCCAAATGACTCTGGGTGGTTACAAAATGCCTGAACCATTATACCACACTGGCTCAAAACTTTTTGTCTTTTCCTCTCATACGAAGCAATGGGGCTCTCAAGGATACAGAGGTCATTTCTTAGAGCTGTGTAAATTAAAGCAGGTACATTGTTCTTTCCGTTAATTCCAGAGAAACGGTAATTCCATCTATGGAAATAGGTAACTCATGAAATTCCTCCATCCCACTACCACTATCTTGAAGGGAATGAAAAAAGACTTGATAATTTCAAAAATGAGAAAATTATAATTAGAGTTAAATGCCTATGTCATACTTTTTATAATTTATTTTTATAATGTAATTTTTTTAAAAAAAAGACGTTCATTCATATGTCTGAAGTTACTAATGTTTACATTCTTTTTATGAAGTTTTGCTTAGCATTTCATTCTTTTTTCCTTGACCTTTCCACAGGGATTCTTTTACTTTCTTTTCAATCTAAAAAAATGTAGCCATAAAAATTCCCAGACTTTCAGAATATATAATGTTGGATCTTTGACTCTTTCTTTAAAAGCAGACAATGGGCTCTGTAAATATCAAAAGCCAGAGCATAGTTGAATAATGCCATGATTTCAAAATTAAGATCTGGCTTTACATTTGAAAAGCAAATACCATCAAGGCTGAATGACAATGGAGACAGATATAAATCAGACAAATGTCGCCTCTGAATGAAGGGGTGATGGAATTGCTAATGAAGCTCCATTCAATACCTCCTGAAATCTGCAGGTACTCTAGTAATGTATCATTGGTCCTGCATAAAATTTCTTTTAGGGATGATGAAAAAGGAGTCTATTCCAAAGTCTAATAAAGACACCTCAGCGTACAAACACATCTCTGTGTACACAGGGAGTCTAGCTTATGACTTGTCATTTAGTGACTGCTCAAAGCAATGATGGACCTCGAAAAAGCTACTTACAACCCAGATTCAAAGTTCTGATGTTCTGCTTCCCCTTGAGGTCACATTATCATGTTATGGGAGCTGCATTTACAAATGGTATTTAATTCCAGTTTCCATAAAAAACATACCTATAGCGAACAATGGGCTAGTTTAACGACCATGGCATTCACTTAACAATCATGTTCACTTAAGGACCACTGCAAAAAGTCATAAATTTGAATTCAATTTGTGGTGAACTGCTTTATAACTATCATGATTTACAACTGAACGTGCAGCCTAAATGCCTGTATATCATTAAATGTGTTTCCAATAAGTGAAATAATATTGATCTGCACTATAGACATTTGGTGAAATTTTGCAAGCAATCTTCATAACTGGTGTTCTCTTCAATTGTATGGATGCATTTGTTCTATTTTTCATTTGCAGAAAGGATTTTAGTTGTGAAACTGTCGACATTTTTTGTTTTGCATTGACTGTGACTGCTTCTTTCTTATGTATACCAAGTTAGTTGGGTTCTGCTTTGAAGGGAGTTTAATTATTATGCTAAATTAATGAAAGAACTAATCCAATACACCATTACTACTTCTCCTTCTTTAAAAAATGTGCTAATTGGAAGAATATCCCATTATTTACAGATCTATTCAATATGTAGATCTTTCTACTCTGACTCATTCGTTCTCTAATTTGACTTCAGTACATGCAGATGTTTGAAGGAGAAATACTGTTTTTCAGGCCCTTGTGAGTTTTCATCAGTCAAGGTTGCATTGGTAATAGTAAAGTAATTAAAGGATAAACCCATTCTTACCTGTCTTAAATGACATATTTCCATTTCTCATAAATGACTGTATAATTCAACTCATGACTGTTTAAAAAAAGGCTCAGTTCACTACAATATTAATCAAATTAAAACAAATATTCTTTACTCAGATTTTCCATTAAGGATGAAATCCACTTCTCCTTTCAGAAGCATAGGCATTTTATTTCATGGACATGCTGAAGTAGCAGTGGGGAAATTCAAATAATTTCATGGAAAAATCCATAAGAGTGAGAGCTGACTTAGTGTTAGGGGTAGGTCTCCTTGAATTGGGGTTTACCCCAATGGGATTTTCCCATGTATTTTACCAGGAAATTTAAAAGAGTGGGCTAAAGTCAGGTCTCTGAAACATTATGATGTGCTACAAATCATTTGAAAATGTCCATTTTGTTGTCAGAATTCATGGAGACCTAATCCTAACCCTAAGTAGGTTTGACCTCCAATGGGATTTCCTATGTATTTTATCAAGTAACATAGATAGTGCAGGATCGAAAGTTAGCACTCTCCTAAGAATAACGATGCAATATATAATCCTTAGGGAATTCTGTTTTGCTCTCTGAGTTCATGGAGAACTGCAGTTGGCTTTGTAATGTTTAAAACCATTTGAATACGTCCTACTTTCCAAAACAAATCAGAAAGGAGGGGGAGCCAGAGGAACAGGAATTGTTATAAAAAATTATAGAAAGTGTGGGATGAATAAATACCTTAAATATTCCATTCTGGTTCTTCACGTAAGAAACTAGAAGAATGCCCACAGGAAGGGAAGTTGATGTAATAAGTGCAATTGCCAAAGCAAAAATAGATGTTATGGTAGAAATTACTTTATTCTCTTGCCTACGCTATTACTTGCTGATATAAATCCAGCAAGACATCAAAATGACCTTAAAACATAAGGCAAGTTATTATAACAAAGTAATAATTTCAGCATTAATTTTATTCTTTATGTACACACTGAAACAACTCTGATATCTTTCAAATTATGTTTATTTGGATAAATGTATTCTCTAACTTATACTTGTTAGAAAAATTACATAAAAATTATTGAAGCGCAGTTTCAATCTATCAATTGCTGCATCTCTGAAGCAGACTGCATCATCATCTCTCACTGCACTTGACTTTTGTTTAGTCAATCATATTACTGACACATAATATATTGACTGTTTTACATGTGGCATCATATTTCCTTATATAAAATGTTGATATATGTCTGAGATAATAATGATGCAGCATCTCCTCTTGTAATACAAAGGAACTCTTAGCTAATCTTAAAATATTAAGGGCTGAATAATATTTGAAGGAAAGACACTCAAAAGTCCAGGGCTGTAGATTAGACTAGGAAGATTTTAAAAGCAAAAAGAGGAAGGCATTAGTGATCAGTTCTATAATTTTGTTATGAAAAGTGAAGCTAGCAGGAGACAAATTCTATTTGAAGTAAATGTTGCCTTGTTCAATTTACTATGGGTAAGAATGGCATCAAATACAGTTAATATAAAATTTCATTTTTAATTAATTACCACATCAGAGAAAACTCCTTCACTAAATTGTTTGCTGCAAAATATTAGTTTAATAAATAAAAAGTTTCATTAAGAAATCATGTAACTTTGGGCTTTGGCCTAACTTTAATGCATTGCATAGACACTGCTACAGGTGATCGCAACTTACAACCACAATTGAGCCCAAAATTTAGGTTGCTAAGTGAGACATTTATTAAGTGAGTTATGCTCTATTTTACAAACTTTCTTGCCACAGCTGTTAAGTGAATCACTGCAATTGTTAAGTTAGTAACATGGTTGTTAAGAGGCTACCCCATTGACTTTGCATGTAAGAAAGTGGCAAAAGGGTATAACGTGACCCAGGACACTGCAACTGTCATAAATATGAATCAGTTGCCAAGTGTCTGAATTTTGATCATGTGTTCATGGGGATGATGCAATGTTGTAAGTGTGAAAAAGGTCATAAGTCACTTTTTTCAGTGCCATTGTAACTTTGAACAGTCACTAAATGTACTGTTGTAAGTCAAGGATGACCTGTAATTAGATTTAAAAATGGTTATGTCCAAATTTGCTGAGGTATCTGTGATCTCCTACTATCTGACCAGGAAGTTTGTCCCAAATTGTCCAGGATGGAGGCAATGGGATTACAGGCATTAATCAGGAGAAACAAGAAGCAGCATTTCCTAGCTGTGTTTTCTATAAAAGTATCCTGCCTGAGGTTCAGATGATTAGGTTTTGTTTTGTTTATTGTAAAAAAACAGATGTACTAATGCTTATGCAGTTATGAAAACTCTTGAAAACATGTGGCAAGAGTTGGTACATTCCAACGACTCTCTGACTAACCTTTTTTTAAATTTTGACTGGTGAATTTACTTGGATGAGTAACTAAACATCTCAGATTAACAAACTTTGGTCCAGTTGCCATGATTTAACATTTTTAGATAGTTTTGCTCTGAATGATTGAATTTTTATTGACATATTTCAATGCATTTTGGAGAGAAACCCCTGCAGTCGGTGCAGCAAGAGTTGGTACATTCCAACGACTCTCTAACTCTCTGCCTAACTCATTTTTTATTTTGACTGTTGAAGTTATTTGGATGAGTAATGAAACACTTCAGATTAACAAATTTGGGTCCATTGCCATGATTTAACCTTTTTTTTTAGAGACTAGGCCTGAAGCATAGTAGGCCCGGGCCCTGTATGAAATTGCAAATCGTCTCACTCCACCAGTATTTAAGGTATGAAATCACACATTTCTGTAATATCAAAATCTGCATAAATAAAGCCAGCATTAATATATCTGGATTTTATTTGCAAAAAAAATGAATTGAAATATGATGCTAGAGTTTTTGTTAACATGTTTCAGGCCTAGTCCATTCTGATGGGCATAACCAAAATAACCATAACTGATTAAATGAATTGCTCAGTACTAGAAGAGCAGGGCTAAGTTGTGTACTGTATATTGCATTTTGCTAAGTAAAAAGAAACCAATTGGACTCCAGTGCTGCCCAGTTCGCCCCACTGACCCATGAGTCTCCTAACAGTTGCAATGGCTGAATTCCTAATATGTATTTCCCAATACAACTTTGACTACTACAGCATTATACTCTTAGCTAAGTCTACATGAGGAGGAAGCCTTCCTGGGCAAAGTGCAGCTCATTGCCAGAGCAAACTCCAGGCTGATACTCAACATTAACCTAACCGCCTCTCCAGGAACTATTATTTCACACCTATAGCTACTGAGAAAGAGGGAAAGTGTACAGCAAGGGTGTCCAAACTTTTTGCAAGGAGGGCCAGATTTGGTGAGGTGAAAATGTATGGGGGCCGACCATTCAGCCTGACATTCTTTGAACCATTAACATTAAATGAGAAAAATGCCTGCCGGCGGGATGACTGACAGGCTGAGCCGGCAGGGAGAAGAGGCTGCGGGCTGCTTGAAATTTGAAAATGGGCCACAATTGGCCCCCAGGCCAGACTTTGGACATGCCTGGTGTACAGGTAGTCCTCTACTTACAACAGTTCGCGGTGACCACTCAAAGTTATGACATCAGTGAAAAAAATGACTAATGACCATTTTTCAGACTTATGGCCATTGCAGCATCTCCATGGTCATGTGATCAAAATTCAGATGCTTGGCAATTTGGCATGCATTTATGACAGTTGCAGTGTCTCAGGATCATGTGGTTCCCTTTTGTGACCATCTGACAAGCAAAGTCAATGGGAAAACCAGGTTCACTTAACAACTGTATCACTAACTTAAAATCTGCAGTAATTCACTTAAGAATGGTGGCAAGAAAGGTTGTAAAATGGGGCAAAATTCACTTAACAAATGTGTCGCTTTGCAACATAAAATTTGGGGTTCAACTGTGGTTGTAAGTCAAGGCCTGCCCATATTAGCTTCCTCAGTGGCAAGGAAAGGAATGAATGAATGAAAAGCCAGAGCCCTTGTGTTTACTCTTCCTATCAGTAAAGCAAGGCGAAGAGGCACCATCCTGATCCCATCACCCAATACATCTTGGTGGTGAAGGCCACCATCTTTATTTCTGACAACAGTGCTAACGTGAAGAGCAGCAATAACAGAGACATTGTGGTGAAGGGAGGAGCTGCAGAGAGGCATGAAGCCATTACCATAGGAACTGTCAAACCACACTCGCTGGAAAGCCGATGGCAGTTGGAAGGTTCCAACTGCCATTTATGTCATGATGTAGCAGCCAGTGAAGGAAAGCAAGCTCAGCTTTTATCTTACTGTATCTTACCATACAATGTGAATCCAAAGACTCTTCTGGCCATACCTTCTTTATGGGATTATTGTGAAAATTAGAGGAATGGGTAGGATTTTAGCAGGTTGCAAGTGGCATACTGGATAAGATAAGATAAGATAAGATAAGATAAGATAAGATAAGATAAGATAAGATAAGATAAGATAAAATAGATTTCTGAATTCAAAAGTGTGTCATCTACCCAGTTTAGAAAGGAAAATCAAATATAAGAACACCAAAGCTGAGGGAAAGTAGTAAAACAGTAAGAGACTGCTAGGAAAGGAGGACCGAGATAGGGAGAAATAGTACCAAAATTGTTTTTGACATGCAAGAGTTAGTAGAAATCAGATTAGTGTGGGGACAAATAAAGCCATACCACATCAAGCTAAGCCAGGGTCTTGAGAAAACCACAAGTTTCTGATTTCTTCCTACTTTTTGTTACTACTGCTACTTATAATCTTTTAAAATTCTGCCTCATCTGTACTCCAATATTAATATGTTTTGAGGTTTCAAATATTGAATGTTAAGTAATTTTCATAAGGGAAAAAGATGGATTTGTCAGGCCTCACAAAGAGCAGCTGTAAATTTCAGTTTTCCAGACATTAAATCCTCATTCTGGCAGAAACATTCTGGTAGATACTAGGCTGAAGTATCTAGCTGACAGAAGTTTTCTGGATTAATTTCTCTATTACAGACAAGGATTAAGTTAAATACAGGTGACCTTGTTTAACAATCATGATTGGGACCGACACATAAGTAAAGCAGTCACTAAGTGAAACCACCACTGGATATAAGATCTCACTTTTGCTTTGCTTTGCTTTGCTTTGCAGATCTGAAGATTGGAAATGTGAAGATTGGTCACAAAGCTACTTTTCATCAGTGTCATAACCACTGATGGTAAATGAGTCATTCACTAAATGAGGGATCTGTTTACACATATGCAAACAGAATTTTTGCCTACTGCAAATTCACTGAAATTAAAGAGACAAGGTAGATAGATTTTCTAAGTTTTCAATTCTAATACATTTCCTACTGTTTTGCAAATCAGTAAATATTTGTTTTTTCACAGCTCTGTGATTGGGAAGCACCTCCTTCAAAACTGTCATAACCTTAGTCCCGTCTGACATGACAACAGGTCAATGCCAGTTTTATTCTTTACAGATCTGAACATTGTGTTTTCAGAAGGGATAGGTTTATACTTTTTCTGGGGAGGTATCAAAGAAGAAGGCTTTGATCTAAAGTAACAGTCTACTCCAATGGAATTTTGCAATCTGACAAAAGGATCAAGATGGCGGTTGCAAAAGCTTGGTCCCCTTTTGTTAACATGCAATTTTGGCAGACTTTGGGCAGGATCAAGACAGGATCACTTTCTTAGCTTAACCCATCTGACAGAGGTGTTGTGGGGAAAATAGAAGGCAGGAATATTAGGTGTGTTTGCTGCCTTGAATTGACCAAAATACATTTTAAAAGTCAAAGATAAAATTTTATTATGGCTAGCTTACTGACTTTGCATGCTTCAGTAAGCCTTCATATTATATTAGCTTAGTGTATCTTCACTGCCCTTCAGATATTCTTAAATGCTTTTTTTCTTCTTCTTCAACCTTCTGGTGTACTTGCAATATTCCATAACTATCCGTTTTCCTTGGTAAATAGAGTCTGTCAATATTGCTGCGTGGATGAAGGGCATGATTTAGTGTCATTATTTTTCTGATCTTCCCATTCAGGGCCTGCTTGAGTCCAGTCCACTGTTCCAGCTTTGTATCTAATGATGGCAATTGGCCAAGCACTGATTGCTTTGATGGTATTTCTTCCACTGAGTTTGGACTTTAAGATCTTCTTCACTCTCTTGATCGGAGATGGTATTCAGCAGGTTCTGACCAGTTCTGGAGAACTGGTAGTGAAATTTTGGTAGTTCAGAGAACGGCAAATACTATATCTGACTGTCCCTGCCCCCATCTATTCTCTGCCTCCCGAGTCACAGCTGATTGGCTGGCTCTTCTTTTGTTGCCCTGCACAGGAGAATGGAGCTGGAAAGCAGGTTAGTGGGGTGGGGAGGGAATGGGACTTTGCAGTAACCTTCCCCCAGGAGTGGGGAGGGAATGGAGATTTTATGGTATCCTTCCCCTGCCATGTCCACCAAGCCACGCCCACAGAACTGGTAGTAAAAAAATTTGAATCCCACCTCTGCTCTTGATGTATGTACTTCCAACTTTTTCTTGAATTCAGAATGCTTGATGTTGTCACCATGAAGGGATGCTCAGATATTTGTAGTGATCATCTTCATCTACACTCTTGATGTTGCTTCCATAGGACATCTTGATTCCTTCATTTTTCACTATTTTCCCTGTTTGATTGTGAGGGTGGCACATTTGTCCAGTCCAAACACTATTGCAATATCTATACAGACAGTGTTGAGCTGCAATTCTGTTTCAGATCGTGTTTTTCCATATAGCTTCAGATTTTCCATATAAAAGAGGTAGAATAGTCTGACAGATGTGTTTGATGTTTGAGAGACATGGCCTGAGTTATTCAGGTTTTTTTATTCAGATACTTCAATATTGTTATTCCAAAACAGACATGCAACTGAACTGAACTGAAGAAATAGAATTACAAATAATTCAGCAACATTATTGTCCAAAAAAATACCAGATATTAATTTATGGATATGCTGATCTTAACTAACTAACTTAATTAGTTCTGGTTAATTTAAAGAATGTAATTTTGGAATTCCCTAAGATAACATGTGAAGCTTCAATCCCATATTCTGTGGTTTTTCACTTCTGGAGGACAAGTGGAAAGAACACTTGATACATAAAGAAAATTTTAACATTCATAAAACTGAAGATATAACTAAAGAAGTCAAGCACTAGATATGTATCACACCTGTTTAAAAAATGCCAAATACCAAATATTCAAAAAAATGGGATTCAAAAAAATTGCTGAGCACACTGGGTTGTATCCCAAAAATTGTAAGCCTGAGTCTTCGGAGAAGGGCATATAAATGTAATTTAAAAAAAAAGTGGGTCTGTGGGTGTGGCTTGGTGAGCATGGTGTGGCTTGGTGGGTGTAGCAGGAGAAGGATACTGTAAATCCCATACCCTCCCGCCCCACCAACCTGCTTTCCAGCTCTGTTCTCCTGTGCAGGGCAACAAAAAGACCCAGCTGATCAGCTGGGACTTGGGAGGCAGAGAATAGATGAGGCGGGGCCAGTCAGAGATGGTACTTGCGGTTCTCTGAACTACTCAAAATTTCGCTGCTGGTTCTCCAGAACTGGTCAGAACCTGCTGAATACCACCTCTGTATAGAACCTTTCAAGGTAGTATACATTTGTTATCTTCTGCTGTTTTAACTATCAGAAGGCCAAAAAAGGCTATCTTGGGATGAATAGGTTACCCTGATCTTATTTATTTTGAATTTGCATTCTGATCACTCATATACCCATCTGAATCTTTATGTAATGAAAGTTCATTCTTGTTGTCCAGCATTTCATCAGACACATCTTTTTCTGATCTCTGTTCTCCAAGGTCTTATTCAGTGCCTTCACTTTCCAGTGGAACTGAAATCAGGTCAGCTGACAAGAAGCAGTCGGCATTCAACACCTGTTCTGCAGTCATCCGATTATCATAGCAAAGGAGTTGTGAAAGCAGAGATTTAACTTTATTAAGTTATTAATTAATTAGTAAGTTATTCAGTATTTTGATAGAGGAATCAGTGCAATGACAAACACTAGCGGTGATAACTAATTTCCTTGAAATATTCTGTCTTGATATTAAGCTCTCCCAGTCTCTAACCACTGACCAACATTGTCTTCCATTATGCCATAGATCTCGGAAGAGTTTCTTTAAAAAAGCAATGAAACAGTATTATTTTCTGCATTATTGTTTGTTTTATCAGCTTAAGTTAAACAATATAATACCATTTGTGGAAAGCAGAGCTGTTATATAAAGACATTTAGTTTATATTTAAATATTTTCATAAGTATATATTGTAACAATGACTATAACAAATTTTCTGTGTATGTTAGGATCTTTTCTAATAATACATCTATTCTGGGCTAATACTCTAAATTTGCTTAATGGAATGACTGACCACTGAAAATTGGGAAATGCACTGTTACATTTAATAACTCAAATTTCAAAATTGCTGAAATAGCTTTGCTTTCCTCAGTGCAATGGTTGAAAATAGAATACTTAGAAATTCATCAAAATAACCTAATTTAGATTAACTGACTGACCAAAAGATAGACAAATTTATTAAAAGGTGGAGTTTGTTTATATAGTTCAGAATTACAGAAATATTGACCATATTCAGAATTAAACAAAACAAAAACATCAAGATACTTAGTTTTGATCTCTATTCGTGGTTGGGATTCTTTGTTATTTGATTGTTGAACAAAGTGACCTTGTTGCACTTGACACTTAGATACTGTGAAAGAATAACCATAGTGTTGCAAATTTCATTTTATTTTTACTTCAAATATATGATAACTTGTCTAGAATAAAACGTGTGATGTCTTAAAAACTGTATCATTTACCTTTTTTACACAATCAGGTCTTGCAGAGTCTCAAAAGCGTTAAACAAATATTTTAGAACAGTGTTATATGGCTATTAAATTGCTATCATGCTATAACACATTAAGAAAAATGGCATTTTACTAAGACTTCTTTTACCTACTGTATACTCTAACAACTGCTTATTTTGCAATCAAATAATACAAAAGAATTGATTAAGAAATATTTTTGATGTATTCAAAAGATAGCTTGCTGCTAAAAGGTTAAAATTTAATGACAGAGGATGAAGAGATGACATTCCCAATTGTGACTTCCCAAAGTGGAGAATCGTCAATTGTAACATGTCTATTTCTCTCCCAGAAAAGGAAGGACAAATCTTACCATCATGGTCAGCCACGTTTCTTCCACGGAAGGGTAGAGATTGGAGATGGAAGCAGAAGTCGTCGATTCCGTGCTCCCAAGCCATTATCAAGTCCCTTTTCTTCTCGGTCTCTTGAGACCTCCTGCAAAAAAAATTGATGAGGTACAATCAAAATTAATTTTAATGCATTATAAAATCTTTCTCAACAGAGGTGGTTCTAATTTCCCACTATCATGTAAGATACCTTCAGTGTTCACGCTACTAATTGCTTTCTGGTATTTTTCATATCTCCTTTTTAGCTCCTTGTACTCCCTTTTATCATCGCTGTCAAAATAAGCAGGCCCTGGCAAAAAAAAATAACAAAAGAACACATTATTTGTGTTCAATTTGTACAACCAAACTTAAGATGAAAGAAATAATGTGTTTGTTTTATCAATTTAAGCTTTAAAAGAATAAACATTACTTTAGCATTCAGAATCACAGATATATTGATCATATTCAGACTGAAGCAAAAACATATCAAAATACTTACCCGTTTCCACTATGATCAATGGCTGGAGTTGTCATTTTGTTGATTGCAATACAAAGTGACCTTGTTGCATTTGAGACCTAGATGACTGTAAAAGAATAAACATTGTATTGCAAAATTGATTTAATTTTACTACCAAATGTTGCATGGTGACTTTTTGCAGAATCAAAGCATGTAATGTCTGAAAAACTGTATCATTTACTTTTTGTATGCAATCAGGTGTTTCTTTGGACTCTTCTCTGGCAGAGACTTAAAATGTTAAACAAATATTTTAGAACAAAGCAGAGAATCATCAATTGAATCACGTTTATTTCTCTCCAAGAAACGGAAGGACAAATCTTACCACCTTGGTCTTCCCTGGAAAGGTAGGGATACAAGTTGGGAGCAGACGTCATTAATTGCCTGGTCCCAAGCCCTTACCAGGTCTTTCTTCTTCTCGTTTTCTTTTGAGATCTCCTTAAAAAGAAATTGATGAAGTACAATCAAAATTAACTTTTAATGCATTATAAAATCTCACTTAAAGAGGTTGTTTTAATTTCTTACTATCACATATGATACTTAGCAGTCTTCACTTTGCTGATGGCTTTCTGGTACTTTTCATATTTGTCTTTTAGCACCTCATACTCCTTTTCCTCGTCTCTGTCAGCATCTCCTGGCAAAAAAATAACAAAAGAACTAGAAATTGTACAGTCAAACTTAAGATGAAATAAATGGCTTTTCTTTTTAGAATGAAAACTATTAAAATGTTGTTAAGTTAAAATAATACTCTGGATTGTCTGTCATTTTCTTCTGCAGCTCTTTATTTTCCCTCCTAAGCTGAGCCATTTTGCTAGCTAAATGGTTGTTCTCCTCTTCCAACTAAGATGCAGAACTTACAAGAAGCAAACATCAGTCATATAATATAAATATGTCATACTTACACTCTGCTGATGGCTTCCTGGTACTTTTCATATTTGTCTTTTAGCACCTCATACTCCTTTTCCTCGTCTCTGTCAGCATCTCCTGGCAAAAAAATAACAAAAGAACTAGAAATTGTACAGTCAAATTTAAGATGAAATAAATCACTTTTCTTTTTAGAATGAAAACTATTAAAATGTTGTTAAATTAAAATAATACTCTCTGGATTGTCTGTCATTTTCTTCTGCAGCTCCTTATTTTCCTTCATAAGCTGAGCCATTTTGCTGGCTAAAGAGTTGTTCTCCTGTTCCAACTAAGATGCAGAACTTACAAGAAGCAAATATCAGTCATATAATATAAATAATTGATACTTACACTCTGCTGATGGCTTTCTGGTACTTTTCATATTTGTCTTTTAGCACCTCATTTTCCTTTCCTGTCTCTGTCAGCATCTTCTGGCAAAAAAATAAAAGAACTAGAACTAATAAAGTCAAACTTAAGATGAAATAAATGACTTTTCTTTTAGAATGAAAACAATTAAAATGTTAAGTTAAAATGATACTCACTTTCTGGATTGTTTTTTTTTTCTTCTGCAGCTCCTATTTTCTTTCATAAGCTGAGCTATTCTGCTGGCTAAAGAGTTGTTCTCTCTTCCAACTAAGATGCAGAAATTACAAGAAGCAAA
>SOZL01001366.1:21790-45201 GCA_009733165.1 Naja naja
CACCAGCGCTGCAAGCACATCCCTGCAGCCGCCGCGCGGAAAAGCCACCGGAAAAGCCGAGCCGCCCGAAATCTCTAGCCGGAACCACGGCAGCGCCATCTCCAGCCTGGGATGGAATGCGAGCATGCCTAAGTGGTGGCTGCCGACCACCACTGTCGCCAGACAGCCCATCTCACCCCTCTCCACAAAATCCAGGTGAGGGAAGGGGCATCCAGGGAATCCCCATCGGCACCCCAGACTAAACACAAATCCCCGGAGCCGTCTCAGCCCGTCCTCCATCTTGGCATCTTGAATGGGACCCTTCTGGGCTTTAAACGAATTGGGGGCACCTTGGGATCTAGGTTGAAAGTGATAGGGGTCCCCATATACAATCCGCTGAAGACCTCTGGAAACTCAGACTTCAAGGCTTCTCCCATTCAGTGTTGCTCACATGATTGATGCCAGTCACCTCGATGCCTAGTGGATTGAACCACTCAAGTCCCAGCAAGCTTGACCTTGTCCACGATGGTCAGGGCAAACGCGTTTGGTGTGGCCTTTGAACTTCATGTTGACTTCTCTTATTCCAACTACTGGAATCTTGTTCCCTTGGTAGTCTTTAAGAGTCAGTGCTTGCTTCTGGAAATGCTTCTTCTGAATGTTTGGGAGTAGTCTGTGAATAGTGTCCCATGACACCATAGATAAATAGGAGCCTGAGTCCACTTCCATTTGGCAAGGCCTTCCTTCCATTAGTACCTTCACATGTACTTTTCTGCTTCTTAAGGTTGAAGAATGACCAATAATGACTGTTTGATGAGTTTCATTCTTCCCATTTGCTTCTGTGTTATTTTCTCACTGAAGTTGTTAGGCTTGAATTCTTTGTCAGGAAACTTTCTTCTGTGGGGTGGAGCTCTGGATGATTTGTAGACTCTTGCTAGATGACCTCTTTTTTCACAACGAGGCAGATGGTATCAAGAAACTTGCATTCAGTGCGGGGTGGCTCCCCACAACCTCTGCAGTAAAAATCTTGCCTCTTTCTTCCCAGGTCTTTCTTTTTCCTCTGCATTCTGAGTCTATAAATTCCTTCCTCCACCTCACTACAGTCTGACTCAGAATCTATTTGCTTCAGAATGAGTTGTTGTGGACTTTTCCACATCAGGATGGCTTGAGGCCTTGTTAATTTTCTTCATGGCTGCTGCTGAGGACTTGGTGGCTTCTGCTAAGGAGGCCTCTTCTATGGCTTCCTTCAATGTGATCTTAGGTTTTAATAATAATTTGCTCTGAAGCACCTTGTCTTTGAGGCCTAGAACAAATCGATCGTGCATGGCCTCTTCCAAGTTGTTAAACTTGCATGCACCCCCTATGTCTCTTAAACTTGCCATGAAGTCGTTAACGCTGCTTTCCCCTTGATCCCAACGGTAAAACTCGTGTTCTTAATGAGGCACGATACTTTAGGGCGAATAATGGCTCTTAAAAGCTTTTTCTAAATCAGGCCATTCCATTACCTTCCGTCTGCAGCTCCGCCAATGCCTTCGCCATCTTGAAAATGGCCGACTGCAGTGAGAAAGACCGCTCTTCCGCTTCGAAATGTCGGTGAGATCGTTTCCTCCAAATACATTTGGAAAGGATCTGCGCGAATCCCAGTCTTCTGCCGCCGGATCAACGGGGCTCGGGGTGTTCAGCGCAGCCATCTCTCTCAGCTTGTTTTCCGTGTCGTCTTCTCTTCAGGAAGGAGCCCACCTTCGTTGCCAGTGTTAAGTTTGCATGAAGAGTCAGGCGCGAGTGCTTCAGTGAAGAGTTTATTAGTGACTACAGCTTCATAACAGCCGCTTTGGCTGGGCTTGCAGCTGCTACTTATAGCCAGCAGCGCGTTGCCAGCCAATCAGAGTGCAGGATTTTCCCGCACTTTTTAAACCAATCATTTCTGACATTTTACAAGAACAGTTCAAACTAAACCTGTTATGTATGTAGGTTTGAATGTTATTTGTTTATTTGAACTGTTCTTGTAAAATGTCAAATGGTATTGGTTGAAATAGTGCGGGAAGAAACCCTGCACTCCCATTGGCTGGCAACTACGGCTGCAGGCTATAAGAGACAGCCGTGGCCAGCCAACCTCGGTAGCTGTAGTCACTGAATAAACTCTTTGCTGAACTCTTCGCCTGACTCTTCATGCAGACTTAACAAAACCAATGACATTCAAACCTGCATACATAACACTTCTTATACAGGATATTCTAAATCTGCCATGTAATCCTGCTAATGGAAGCAAATCAACTCTTGCATTTATGAACACCCTTCTACATTTTGGGAGAAGTCGTGAGAGAAGGCATCTGGTAGTTTTCCTTCCAAGACGGATAAAATTCTCTTTGACATCCTCTTTTTAGAACATAATCCTTGTTGAGCCACAGTGGTACAGTGGTTAGAGTGCAGTACAACAGGCTGCTGACTGCCAACTGCCTTTAATTTAGCAGTTCAAATTTCACCTGGCTCAGTCTTCCATCCTTCCAAGGTTGGTAAAATGAGGACCCAAATTGTTGGGGGCAATAGGCTGACACTGTAAACTACTTAGAGAGAGCTGTAAAGCAGTGTAAAGCGGTATATAAGTCTAAGTGCTATTGCTATTGTTGGCCATTGTGAAAGGAGAAAACAGTAGGCTGATGGCCAACCTTCCTGCTCCAGCCTTCCTCTCCCTTTTGATGGTTTTCCCCTATGGCAGGAATTTGGCCAGGCTCAAAGCACCAAGACAAGGAGAAGCAGCACTTGGAGCCAGAGTTTAGATGAAGGGAGACCATCAGGCGGACCTACAGAGAGAAGCCCTATAGAAAAGGCAGCCCCGAGAGAGAGAAAAAGAAACAGAAACATAACAAAACAACTGGGGGAATCCAGCAGCATTAAAGAGCAATCGGAAGAAATGTCTTGGGAAATTGGGATGGACAGGAAGAAGAGTTTTCTTGACAAAACTTAGTGACAAACAGGCAGCAGCAAGTGCAATAACACTTGCCATCTGCCATCATAATACCAGCAATATTTTAAAAGCTTCAGGATACCTGCAGTGCAGAAAAGCATAGTCAAATGCAGGAAGGGGAATAATTGGGTAGGGCGAAGGCCTGAGGACATCACAACCATCAGTTATCAAGAAAGCTAATCCCAACCACAGGTGCAGTCTTTAAGAAGCAAGGAATCAGACCAAATGAAGCCACGCATGAAACCATGGGCATAATGAGTGGGAGGGCCTGGTGGCATTTGAAGGGGTCAAGGAAGTAAATCTGAGTGAAAAGAGAAAATATACTGGACTAGGTAAGATCGAATGATGAGAGACGGAGGGAGGGAAGGAAGGAAAGAGAAATAATACCTTATGAATGCAGAGCCATTATAAGCAGATGTATAATAGTAATTAAGTAGAATTAGATAGTGAAATATAACAACACAAGATATAAATAAGAAAACAGAACAACCTCTTAAGTGGAATTGGGTACACAGTGGAATATAACAAAATAAGAAAAAATAAGAAAAACACTTGGGAATAACAAAAACAAAGCATTGTCTTTCTATTTAAAAAAATCTTTATTTTAAAGCATATCTTTATAACAAAATCCTTTTTGAGCCTGTTTTCTGGTTGGAAACCATCTCCCCCTAAGAACCCATGAACCCCTGCCTCTTTGCGACTCCAAATTGCCCATACCTCAAAAAGAATAAATATTCGGGAAGAGATAAAGAAAAAGGAAAATTTAAAAATCTGGCTTGCTACTCCTGGATGGAAAATTACCATAAAATATATGAGGAAGTAATCCCACTGGAAAGCATTTATCTTTCAGTCAGTAATTGGCAGTTGCTAATCATACTCTGGTTTCTACTTCCCATAGACCAATCTCTAGCTACAAGGTTGCTTTGGGGATACATCCAGAAAGCTTTCTGATTACACCTAGGAATTCAGTTTGTACCATTTCAAGCACTCGATAATTAGGATAGGGGCCCAGTTGTACACCATATAAAAGCTGAGCTGATGATTTTGTCTGAAGTAATTTAGTAGCAGCAGCTATCAGCCCGTTCCCTTGCATACAAGAGAAATTACAGAATGGCTGCTGGATTTATCTGGGCGATCAGTGTTGCATAATCTATTTTTGTTTTCACTGAAGAGTGAAAAACCACCCTACGGAATCCAGCTTGGATCATTTGGCAAGGGCCATTATCTTGGGTTTTCAATAGTTTCTTTGCAGATGTCATTGTAAAGGGAAAGAGGTTCGAAAGCCTCCCAAGACTCATTATGATTTACAACAAATGCATATTGTCAACATATAGTAACATTAGAAAGTTCCACTCTGCCAACCTAGGTGGATCTTGATGCACTATAAGTGGAATATTGGGTAGTGTGTAGTGTGTTTATGTAGTGTGTTTATATAAAAGATGTAAAGTCTCCAATAACTGACACCTCTTTGCATTGAAAATTGGATTGAAAGTAAACTGCTTGGATAGCATCTGTCAAATAACTGTTGGAATATAACATGCTGACTAAGCATGATTTCCATAATGTCTAAATTCTTCTCAAAAACACAAATATTGCCACTTCTGTAGTGATCTGGCACTTCAGTTATTTGATTTTCCTCTTCAATAATGGCCTCATTATTCAAACACATCATGTGTATGTTCAGTTGTAAGAAAAATCAATGCACTGTAGAAAGCAAAAATCACTTTAACATGACCCTTAAGACAAATTCAGAAACAATGACAATTCTATAACTCTAGGGGTTCTCAAGAAACTTATATTTCATCAAAATGGTGACATAATATAAGGCCTGCATATATGTGCTAAAATCTGATTAAATTATATAAGTTGCAGTTTCCACATCATGACATCAAGACACGTGATTCATTATTTGCGTGCACACACTCACAGAAAGCTATGAATTCTAGTGTGGGATAATGCCAGCTGAAACTTAGTTATCTACTCAAAATGGAAGAGACAGAAGGCACGTTGGATTAAATGATTAGTCTGTTGTTTTTAAAGGACAACATCAATAACATAATGTTTTGCTGCCCACAAAATCTTTCCATTTGTCAACAACTAGGCTGTAATCAGTCTTGCTTATCAAACGAAGATTGCAAAGGGATTTGATTGTATATTCTCATTTTCTATTATCCATATTCTTGCTTTATTAACAAATGCACCTAGTTCACAAGTTTTGCTAGACCACCATATAGCTGGTTGGTTTCTGGCTCAGCTTTAAGTGACAGCTTTGGCTCACCCCATAAACCATAATTATAAAACTCCCAGCTTAAGTCATTTCCTCAGATTCCATTGGTCAACTTTGTAATGGTATATAAGTAGTCCTTGTTTATCACAATTGGGACTAGCAACTCAGTTGTTAAGTGAAGCAGTTGCTAATGTGACTGTGTTTATGACCTTGCCCCAGCTTTCCTTTGCTTTAGAGACCTGCAAAGGTCATAAATGCAAGGATAGATCATAAGGTTACTTTTTAATCGCTGTTGTAACTGCAACCAATCACTGGTATGAGGCAGTTGCTAAGTGAAGATTATCTGTAATACCCATTTCTTATATTACTTACTTTCTCCAGTAGAAAATGGAAGCGGCTGTATCTCATAAAAATCAAATGTAATCAATAAAAGGTGCAATAAAATAAAATCAATTTATAACTATTATATTTGGAATCAGTCCTTTCCCACAAGTTCTCAAAAACTCACAGAACCATCCCTGTCATGTAGCACTACTTGACCATGAGGAGGTCTGTGAGACAAGCAAGAAGAACAAGTGACAGAATGAGTGTACAGCATTCCCACACAAAATATGAATTATATCATTTATATCTGTTGAAATTGACACAAATTATATCATTCAAATGATTTGCCTAACGCACGTGACAACTTTTCAGGTTCTACCAAAGGCCTGTGGTCAAACAATTTTTTTTGAAATATGTTCTTCGATCTCATACTATTTTTTATCTCTCTTACACACATATTCCCACATGCGCATGCAGAGATTTCATTTGACATTACTAAATCAGTTGTGAGATAAGCAGAAAGTACGCATAATTTTAGTTGACTGTTGAATACACTTACTAGATAGTAAGCCCAACTGGGAAAAAAAACAGAGGATGTTATGAGAACATGTAAAGTACATGGATAGTGGCCAGAATGTTCAAATTAGCAAGTCACTTTCATTTATGACTTCCCAGAAAGATACCTCTGAAAATACATGAAAAACTAGTGAAGAAATTCACAGCAGTTCGTTACCATAAATTTCTGTTTCAAGGTGGAATTGACAATGTTAACTGTCTTATGGACCAGTGATTTGAATTTTGCCCTAGAGTGGCATCCCCATTTTGACCAGTGCTTTACTTTTGCTCATTCATCATTTACAGCTGTGGTGAGAGATACGTGGCTGTCTAGAAGACGTGGATTCTTTGTTTTCCTCATTGTTGGCCATGTTGAACAGGGCTGATGGGAGTTGTAGTAAATCAACATGTGGAGGGCCACAGCTTTCCCAGCTCTGAGATATAAGGAGAACATGCTATAGAGCAGGGGTGTCAAATTCACATCGTCACAACAGCATCACATGACATATTGGGACTTCTAAACCAAGCATGGGCGGCCAGCACATGACACATCTGGCTTGCAGGCCATGAGATAGCAAGTAAAATGTTTGGGGAATCTTGATTAGATAAGGAAACATCTGAACCCCCAGTGGTTTCCCTAAATGGCAAATGGAGAACTATTTTGGCTATAAAAGACATAGATGTATTTATTTTTCATCCCAATATTTTTAATGAATTGATTTGATTGCTGGGAACTAAGAAAGCATGTCCTCAAGGAACTGGCATCATTTTGAAACTCCATCCCATCTCTGATTTATTTTTTTATTTTTTTTTATTTTTAATTACATTTATATGCCGCCCTTCTCCGAAGACTCAGGGCGGCTTACAATTTTTGGGATACAACCCAGTGTGCTCAGCAATAGCCTTCATTTCATTGTATATGCCTGCTTAATACTAAGCGGCATTTTTACAAGGTCAGCTAATTGCCCCAACAATCTTGGGTCCTCAATTTACCTACCCCAAGAGGATGGAAGGCTGAGTCAACCTTGAGCCTGGTGGGATTCGAGCCTACAGTAATTGTAGACAGCTGGATCTTAAGAGCAGGCATTTAACAGCCTGAGCCACCAAGGCTTTTTGAATCCCATTTACTTGGGTCATTTTTCTGGCATCAGGCTTGTAGGATTCCTGTACCATCTAGTTTGAATATTTTGCTCATGGAAAGCATTTCAGGACTCTTAAAATAGATTAAGCTGTCTGCATAGAAGGTATGGGGAGAAGCAAATGAAGGGCAATTTCCGAAATCTAATTTTATAGTACACAAGTTAATAGTCAGATGTAGGCTGCTCCTGTCTTTTTCTCTGCAGTCTGTCTTTTCCCCCCCACATGAACAAGTAAGCTAGGGATCTGCAATGCAGCAGAGTTGCTTTCTCCAGCCTACAATTTTCTCCACAATCAGTTTCTAACATTCTCAGAAATCCAGCACTGGATTTTGCCAAAGCTAAAAGAGTTCTGCTTGGTGCTGAAAAAAGGTTCATGAAAGCATCCATACTTATTTTTTAAATTATATTGAAATGCTTCCCCCCCACACACACCTTCCTCAATATCCATCCAAACATCTTTAAATACCAAAACACAATAGGGTTGGCTTTATCTGATATGGTCCCAGCAGTGATGATGAATTCTCTGAAAAGTTCCACCAAGAATATAGAGAAGAAACAATATTTCCTCTCTCTCAAGTATCAGCATTTTTCTTAAAATAAATGATCTAGGTTGTCTGGCCCAGTCCAGAAATATGAACCTGCATGGAGGAAAAACAGAAGAAGAAAAGTCTGTTTTAGTTGTATATGACTTCTGGTGGCACCATGGACAAATCCATGTAATTTTCTTTATAATTATCTGAAGCAGTGGTGGGATTCAAATTTTTTTACTACCAGTTCTGTGGGTGTGGCTTGGTGGACGTGGCAGGGGAAGGATACTGTAAAATCTCCAATCCCTCCTCACTTCTAGGGGAAGGTTACTGCAAAATCCCATTCCTTCCCCACCCCAGTGGCCTGCTTTCGAGCTCCGTTCTCCTGTGCAGGGCAACAAAAGAAGACTCAGCCGATCAGCTGGGACTTGGGAGGCAGAGAAGAGATGGGGCAGGGCCAGTCAGAGGTGGTATTTGCCGGTTCTCCGAACTACTCAAAATTTCCACTACCAGTTCTCCAGAACTGGTCAGAACCTGATGAATACCACCTCTGATCTGAAATTATTTGTTACTGCTTTTCTTAGGAATGTTTTTTTCACCTTGCCAGGCTCATCAATAGATTTTCAATAGATGTAAAATCTTCACAATTAACTTTACTTAGTTTTCAAGATAGACAATCAGAAGGTAAATGTTAGATTTGCATGAAGAGTCAGACGCGAAGAGCTTCAGTGAAGAGTTTATTAAGTGACTACAGCTCGAATGGACCCGACTTGGCTGGGCTACGGCTGCTACTTATAGCCAGCAGCCGTAGTTGCCAGCCAATCAGAGTGCAGGGTTTTCCCGCACTTTTTAAACCAATCATATTTGACATTTTACAAGAACAATTCAAACTAAACCAATAACATTCAAACCTACATACATAACAGTAAAGGTAAATGCTGTAAGCAGAAAGCCACTGATATAATCTTGAAGCAATCTGGTGATGCTGTTATATCACAAAAGTTTTTGAATATATAGTTACATCACAGAGGTGATGCAGCATAAGGACAGGAAATATTGCCCTCATTTTGAGTTTCCTCATGAGGGTATACAACTTATCTGATTTAACTAGATGGTGTCTGAAAACTGTATTCCAATGAGGGCTTAGGCCAAGTCCTCTGGATTTATTTTGACTTTAATTACACCAAAGCCTCTGAGTTAAGAATGCCCCAATTTAAGGATCACCCGTAATTAACAGCAGAGCCTATTGTAGCTAAATTTGAGTTAAATATACGAGTCATTTTATATATACATTAGTTCAAGCACATTGCACAATACTACTTATATGGTATTATACAGTAATACTGTTCTGTCTTACATACAAAAAAGACAGATCTTGGGAATGGAAATCGTTCTTAAATTGGGGGCTACCTGCACAGATAAAGATCTTTACAGGTAGTCCTCAACCTATGACCACAACTGAGCCCAAAATCTCTGTTGCTAAGTGAGACATTTGTTAAGTGAATTTTGCCCCATTTTATGACCTTTCTTGCAACCATCATAAATATTAGTCAATTGCCAAGCATCTGAATTTTGATCACATGACCAGGGGGAGGCTGCAACAGTCATGTGTGTGATAAACAGTCATAAGTCACTTTTTTCAGTGCGCTGTAACTTTGAACGATCACTAAATGAACTGTTGAAATTTGTGGACTACCTATGTTCATTTTTGTAGTTATCCTTGAAAACCCACTGAGGGTTCACTTCACCAAATTCTTATGAGATTTAAAAAATGCCCACTCTGCAGATCTAGTTGAGGGAGAGATAATTACATTCTTTTCATATTTTTGCCTTCAAATGTTAACACTTAATGTCCAATCTGATCTTAACATTCATGAAGAGCCTGTAAAAATGAGTTGATAAATAATTTGGGATAAATAATTTGATAAATAAGTTGATAAATAATTTGGGAAAATGGGATAATTTTAACTCTAATTCGGTTTATTGGACTTTATAGTGGTTTAATTCTTTTTTAATTATTTATTGTATTTGTATGTTTTAACTGTGAGCCTGAGTCTTCGGAGATGGGGCGGCATATAAGTCCAATAAATAAATAAATAAATAAATAAATTTATTTTGTTAAAATAACCATTTATCATAGTGATTTTAAAATGATTGTCATTCTTCTAATGCCTACTAAGGAATTGTCAAGACATGTCCGACTTGGCATTGCCAAGCAGCTTTTGCTACTGAAATACTGAACAGACATGGTCTTGACAATTTGCCCCTATAGTAATAATTTATACTACAATAGGAATGTTTCACTATTGTTAATTAATTAATGTTGGTCTATTTGATTCAGAATGTATTTCCATTTATTTCTCTAAAGAAAGAAGGAAATAAAAGCCAATTGCTTTACACGTTAGATTAAGAGTGAAATGATTTTAGTCCCTGTAGGGATCATATTGAATTCATATTTAATCATAATTTTATCCCCCCTAATCATGAAAAACTGGGCCTGATAGACGCCAAATATAACTGAATCCAAAACACTGGACAATGAATATATTTCATTAGGTTTATGGGAGCTACAATCCAAGGCCTCTGGAAGGTACTTGGTTAGGGAATATTTCTGTAGAAAATTATTGAAAGCTAATTGTATCAGATGGAGTTAGCTTCATTTTGAAAATAACTGGCCCGTAAAGAAACCAGCTTTATGGCTCAAGAAAGTCTCTCATTTGCTTCCTGCTCTTCCTCTTAGAAGAACACCACACACTCTGAGAACCCAAATCCTCCTATTTATTATTTCTTATAGTATCACAATTCTGTAGGGCTTTTACCTTAGCCAGGTTAGAAGCACTGCCTTTAACAGTCCACTTTAGATACTGCAAGAATACATCAAAGAAACAGAGAATAGATGATTTAGGGAAGATTTGACCTCACTGTCTTCAAACTTTCTCCTCTGTATTGTTGGCTAGGGAGTTCAGAAGGTCTACCTAGCAATCCCTCTTCCAATTTTCCCCACAAAAACAAAGCAATGAATTAAAGAATGACTGGTCTGAAATCAAATGGTCTGAAGTGGAGCTGAACTTCAGTCTAACCAAATCTATTTTATTTATTCAATTTATATAGCTACCTGTCTCAGCCAAATGACTCTGGGTGGTTACAAAAATGCCTGAACCATTATACCACACTGGCTCAAAACTTTTTTGTCTTTTCCTCTCATACGAAGCAATGGGGCTCTCAAGGATACAGAGGTCATTTCTTAGAGCTGTGTAAATTAAAGCAGGTACATTGTTCTTTCCGTTAATTCCAGAGAAACAGTAATTCCATCTATGGAAATAGGTAACTCATGAAATTCCTCCATCCCACTACCACTATCTTGAAGGGAATGAAAAAAGACTTGATAATTTCAAAAAATGAGAAAATTATAATTAGAGTTAAATGCCTATGTCATACTTTTTATAATTTATTTTTATAATGTAATTTTTTTTAAAAAAGACGTTCATTCATATGTCTGAAGTTGCTAATGTTTACATTCTTTTTATGAAGTTTTGCTTCGCATTTCATTCTTTTTTCCTTGACCTTTCCACAGGGATTCTTTTACTTTCTTTTCAATCTAAAAAAAATGTAGCCATAAAAATTCCCAGAGTTTCAGAATATATAATGTTGGATCTTTGACTCTTTCTTTAAAAGCAGACAATGGGCTCTGTAAATATCAAAAGCCAGAGCATAGTTGAATAATGCCATGATTTCAAAATTAAGATCTGGCTTTACATTTGAAAAGCAAATACCATCAAGGCTGAATGACAATGGAGACAGATATAAATCAGACAAATGTCGCCTCTGAATGAAGGGGTGATGGAATTGCTAATGAAGCTCCATTCAATACCTCCTGAAATCTGCAGGTACTCTAGTAATGTATCATTGGTCCTGCATAAAATTTCTTTTAGGGATGATGAAAAAAGGAGTCTATTCCAAAGTCTAATAAAGACACCTCAGCGTACAAACACATCTCTGAGTACACAGGGAGTCTAGCTTATGACTTGTCATTTAGTGACTGCTCAAAGCAATGATGGACCTCGAAAAAGCTACTTACAACCCAGATTCAAAGTTCTGATGTTCTGCTTCCCCTTGAGGTCACATTATCATGTTATGGGAGCTGCATTTACAAATGGTATTTAATTCCAGTTTCCATAAAAAACATACCTATAGCGAACAATGGGCTAGTTTAACGACCATGGCATTCACTTAACAATCATGTTCACTTAAGGACCACTGCAAAAAAGTCATAAATTTGAATTCAATTTGTGGTGAACTGCTTTATAACCATCATGATTTACAACTGAACGTGCAGCCTAAATGCCTGTATATCATTAAATGTGTTTCCAATAAGTGAAATAATATTGATCTGCACTATAGACATTTGGTGAAATTTTGCAAGCAATCTTCATAACTGGTGTTCTCTTCAATTGTATGGATGCATTTGTTCTATTTTTCATTTGCAGAAAGGATTTTACTTGTGAAACTGTCGACATTTTTTGTTTTGCATTGACTGTGACTGCTTCTTTCTTATGTATACCAAGTTAGTTGGGTTCTGCTTTGAAGGGGAGTTTAATTATTATGCTAAATTAATGAAAGAACTAATCCAATACACCATTACTACTTCTCCTTCTTTAAAAATGTGCTAATTGGAAGAATATCCCATTATTTACAGATCTATTCAATATGTAGATCTTTCTACTCTGACTCATTCGTTCTCTAATTTGACTTCAGTACATGCAGATGTTTGAAGGAGAAATACTGTTTTTCAGGCCCTTGTGAGTTTTCATCAGTCAAGGTTGCATTGGTAATAGTAAAGTAATTAAAGGATAAACCCATTCTTACCTGTCTTAAATGACATATTTCCATTTCTCATAAATGACTGTATAATTCAACTCATGACTGTTTAAAAAAAAGGCTCAGTTCACTACAATATTAATCAAATTAAAACAAATATTCTTTACTCAGATTTTCCATTAAGGATGAAATCCACTTCTCCTTTCAGAAGCATAGGCGTTTTATTTCATGGACATGCTGAAGTAGCAGTGGGGAAATTCAAATAATTTCGTGGAAAAATCTCATAAGAGTGAGAGCTGACTTAGTGTTAGGGGTAGGTCTCCTTGAATTGGGGTTTACCCCAATGGGATTTTCCCATGTATTTTACCAGGAAATTTAAAAAGAGTGGGCTCAAAGTCAGGTCTCTGAAACATTATGATGTGCTACAAATCATTTGAAAATGTCCATTTTGTTGTCAGAATTCATGGAGACCTAATCCTAACCCTAAGTAGGTTTGACCTCCAATGGGATTTCCTATGTATTTTATCAAGTAACATAGATAGTGCAGGATCGAAAGTTAGCACTCTCCTAAGAATAACGATGCAATATATAATCCTTAGGGAATTCTGTTTTGCTCTCTGAGTTCATGGAGAACTGCAGTTGGCTTTGTAATGTTTAAAACCATTTGAATACGTCCTACTTTCCAAAACAAATCAGAAAGGAGGGGGGAGCCAGAGGAACAGGAATTGTTATAAAAAATTATAGAAAGTGTGGGATGAATAAATACCTTAAATATTCCATTCTGGTTCTTCACGTAAGAAACTAGAAGAATGCCCACAGGAAGGGAAGTTGATGTAATAAGTGCAATTGCCAAAGCAAAAATAGATGTTATGGTAGAAATTACTTTATTCTCTTGCCACGCTATTACTTGCTGATATAAACCCAGCAAGACATCAAAATGACCTTAAAACATAAGGCAAGTTATTATAACAAAGTAATAATTTCAGCATTAATTTTATTCTTTATGTACACACTGAAACAACTCTGATATCTTTCAAATTATGCTTATTTGGATAAATGTATTCTCTAACTTATACTTGTTAGAAAAATTACATAAAAATTATTGAAGCGCAGTTTCAATCTATCAATTGCTGCATCTCTGAAGCAGACTGCATCATCATCTCTCACTGCACTTGACTTTTGTTTAGTCAATCATATTACTGACACATAATATATTGACTGTTTTACATGTGGCATCATATTTCCTTATATAAAATGTTGATATATGTCTGAGATAATAATGATGCAGCATCTCCTCTTGTAATACAAAGGAACTCTTAGCTAATCTTAAAATATTAAGGGCTGAATAATATTTGAAGGAAAGACACTCAAAAGTCCAGGGCTGTAGATTAGACTAGGAAGATTTTAAAAGCAAAAAGAGGAAGGCATTAGTGATCAGTTCTATAATTTTGTTATGAAAAGTGAAGCTAGCAGGAGACAAATTCTATTTGAAGTAAATGTTGCCTTGTTCAATTTACTATGGGTAAGAATGGCATCAAATACAGTTAATATAAAATTTCATTTTTAATTAATTACCACATCAGAGAAAACTCCTTCACTAAATTGTTTGCTGCAAAATATTAGTTTAATAAATAAAAGTTTCATTAAGAAATCATGTAACTTTGGGCTTTGGCCTAACTTTAATGCATTGCATAGACACTGCTACAGGTGATCGCAACTTACAACCACAATTGAGCCCAAAATTTAGGTTGCTAAGTGAGACATTTATTAAGTGAGTTATGCTCTATTTTACAAACTTTCTTGCCACAGCTGTTAAGTGAATCACTGCAATTGTTAAGTTAGTAACATGGTTGTTAAGAGGCTACCCCATTGACTTTGCATGTAAGAAAGTGGCAAAAGGGTATAACGTGACCCAGGACACTGCAACTGTCATAAATATGAATCAGTTGCCAAGTGTCTGAATTTTGATCATGTGTTCATGGGGATGATGCAATGTTGTAAGTGTGAAAAAAGGTCATAAGTCACTTTTTTCAGTGCCATTGTAACTTTGAACAGTCACTAAATGTACTGTTGTAAGTCAAGGATGACCTGTAATTAGATTTAAAAATGGTTATGTCCAAATTTGCTGAGGTATCTGTGATCTCCTACTATCTGACCAGGAAGTTTGTCCCAAATTGTCCAGGATGGAGGCAATGGGATTACAGGCATTAATCAGGAGAAACAAGAAGCAGCATTTCCTAGCTGTGTTTTCTATAAAAGTATCCTGCCTGAGGTTCAGATGATTAGGTTTTGTTTTGTTTATTGTAAAAAAAACAGATGTACTAATGCTTATGCAGTTATGAAAACTCTTGAAAACATGTGGCAAGAGTTGGTACATTCCAACGACTCTCTGACTAACCTTTTTTTAATTTTGACTGGTGAATTTACTTGGATGAGTAACTAAACATCTCAGATTAACAAACTTTGGTCCAGTTGCCATGATTTAACATTTTTTAGATAGTTTTGCCCTGGATGATTGAATTTTTATTGACATATTTCAATGCATTTTGGAGAGAAACCCCTGCAGTCGGTGCAGCAAGAGTTGGTACATTCCAACGACTCTCTAACTCTCTGCCTAACTCATTTTTTATTTTGACTGTTGAAGTTATTTGGATGAGTAATGAAACACTTCAGATTAACAAATTTGGGTCCATCGCCATGATTTAACCTTTTTTTTTAGAGACTAGGCCTGAAGCATAGTAGGCCCGGCCCTGTATGAAATTGCAAATCGTCTCACTCCACCAGTATTTAAGGTATGAAATCACACATTTCTGTAATATCAAAATCTGCATAAATAAAGCCAGCATTAATATATCTGGATTTTATTTGCAAAAAATGAATTGAAATATGATGCTAGAGTTTTTGTTAACATGTTTCAGGCCTAGTCCATTCTGATGGGCATAACCAAAATAACCATAACTGATTAAATGAATTGCTCAGTACTAGAAGAGCAGGGCTAAGTTGTGTACTGTATATTGCATTTTGCTAAGTAAAAAGAAACCAATTGGACTCCAGTGCTGCCCAGTTCGCCCCACTGACCCATGAGTCTCCTAACAGTTGCAATGGCTGAATTCCTAATATGTATTTCCCAATACAACTTTGACTACTACAGCATTATACTCTTAGCTAAGTCTACATGAGGAGGAAGCCTTCCTGGGCAAAGTGCAGCTCATTGCCAGAGCAAACTCCAGGCTGATACTCAACATTAACCTAACCACCTCTCCAGGAACTATTATTTCACACCTATAGCTACTGAGAAAGAGGGAAAGAGGGAAGAGAGCAAGGGTGTCCAAACTTTTTGCAAGGAGGGCCAGATTTGGTGAGGTGAAAATGTATGGGGGCCGACCATTCAGCCTGACATTCTTTGAACCATTAACATTAAATGAGAAAAATGCCTGCCGGCGGGATGACTGACAGGCTGAGCGGCAGGGAGAAGAGGCGGCTGCTTGAAATTTGAAAATGGGCCACAATTGGCCCCAGGCCAGACTTTGGACATGCCTGGTGTACAGGTAGTCCTCTACTTACAACAGTTCGCAGGTGACCACTCAAAGTTATGACATCAGTGAAAAAAATGACTAATGACCATTTTTCAGACTTATGGCCATTGCAGCATCTCCATGGTCATGTGATCAAAATTCAGATGCTTGGCAATTTGGCATGCATTTATGACAGTTGCAGTGTCTCAGGATCATGTGGTTCCCTTTTGTGACCATCTGACAAGCAAAGTCAATGGGAAAACCAAGTTCACTTAACAACTGTATCACTAACTTAAAATCTGCAGTAATTCACTTAAGAATGGTGGCAAGAAAGGTTGTAAAATGGGGCAAAATTCACTTAACAAATGTCTCGCTTTGCAACATAAAATTTGGGGTTCAACTGTGGTTGTAAGTCAAGGCCTGCCCATATTAGCTTCCTCAGTGGTAAGGAAAGGAATGAATGAATGAAAAGCCAGAGCCCTCGTGTTTACTCTTCCTATCAGTAAAGCAAGGCCGAAGAGGCACCATCCTGATCCCATCACCCAATACATCTTGGTGGTGAAGGCCACCATCTTTATTTCTGACAACAGTGCTAACGTGAAGAGCAGCAATAACAGAGACATTGTGGTGAAGGGAGGAGCTGCAGAGAGGCATGAAGCCATTACCATAGGAACTGCCAAACCACACTCTCGCTGGAAAGCCGGGCAGTTGGAAGGTTCCAACTGCCATTTATGTCATGATGTAGCAGCCAGTGAAGGAAAGCAAGCTCAGCTTTTATCTTACTGTATCTTACCATACAATGTGAATCCAAAGACTCTTCTGGCCATACCTTCTTTATGGGATTATTGTGAAAATTAGAGGAATGGGTAGGATTTTAGCAGGGTGCAAGTGGCATACTGGATAAGATAAGATAAGATAAGATAAGATAAGATAAGATAAGATAAGATAAGATAAGATAGATTTCTGAATTCAAAAGTGTGTCATCTACCCAGTTTAGAAAGGAAAATCAAATATAAGAACACCAAAGCTGAGGGAAAGTAGTAAAGCAGAAAGAGACTGCTAGGAAAGGAGGACCGAGATAGGGAGAAATAGTACCAAAATTGTTTTTGACATGCAAGAGTTAGTAGAAATCAGATTAGTGTGGGGACAAATAAAGCCATACCACATCAAGCTAAGCCAGGGTCTTGAGAAAACCACAAGTTTCTGATTTTTTCCTACTTTTTGTTACTACTGCTACTTATAATCTTTTAAAATTCTGCCTCATCTGTACTCCAATATTAATATGTTTTTGAGGTTTCAAATATTGAATGTTAAGTAATTTTCACAAGGGGAAAAAGATGGATTTGTCAGGCCTCACAAAGAGCAGCTGTAAATTTCAGTTTTCCAGACATTAAATCCTCATTCTGGCAGAAACATTCTGGTAGATACTAGGCTGAAGTATCTAGCTGACAGAAGTTTTCTGGATTAATTTCTCTATTACAGACAAGGATTAAGTTAAATACAGGTGACCTTGTTTAACAATCATGATTGGGACCGACACATAAGTAAAGCAGTCACTAAGTGAAACCACCACTGGATATAAGATCTCACTTTTGCTTTGCTTTGCTTTGCAGATCTGCGAAGATTGGAAATGTGAAGATTGGTCACAAAGCTACTTTTTCATCAGTGTCATAACCACTGATGGTAAATGAGTCATTCACTAAATGAGGGAATCTGTTTACACATATGCAAACAGAATTTTTGCCTACTGCAAATTCACTGAAATTAAAGAGACAAGGTAGATAGATTTTCTAAGTTTTCAATTCTAATACATTTCCTACTGTTTTGCAAATCAGTAAATATTTGTTTTTTTCACAGCTCTGTGATTGGGAAGCACCTCCTTCAAAACTGTCATAACCTTAGTCCCGTCTGACATGACAACAGGTCAATGCCAGTTTTATTCTTTACAGATCTGAACATTGTGTTTTCAGAAGGGATAGGTTTATACTTTTTCTGGGGGAGGTATCAAAGAAGAAGGCTTTGATCTAAAGTAACAGTCTACTCCAATGGAATTTTGCAATCTGACAAAAAGGATCAAGATGGCGGTTGCAAAAGCTTGGTCCCCTTTTTGTTAACATGCAATTTTTGGCAGACTTTGGGCAGGATCAAGACAGGATCACTTTCTTAGCCTAACCCATCTGACAGAGGTGTTGTGGGGAAAATAGAAGGCAGGAATATTAGGTGTGTTTGCTGCCTTGAATTGACCAAAATACATTTTAAAAGTCAAAGATAAAATTTTATTATGGCTAGCTTACTGACTTCGCATGCTTCAGTAAGCCTTCATATTATATTAGCTTAGTGTATCTTCACTGCCCTTCAGATATTCTTAAATGCTTTTTTTCTTCTTCTTCAACCTTCTGGTGTACTTGCAATATTCCATAACTATCCGTTTTCCTTGGTAAATAGAGTCTGTCAATATTGCTGCGTGGATGAAGGGCATGATTTAGTGTCATTATTCTTCTGATCTTCCCATTCAGGGCCTGCTTGAGTCCAGTCCACTGTTCCAGCTTTGTATCTAATGATGGCAATTGGCCAAGCACTGATTGCTTTGATGGTATTTCTTCCACTGAGTTTGGACTTTAAGATCTTCTTCACTCTCTTGATCGGAGATGGTATTCAGCAGGTTCTGACCAGTTCTGGAGAACTGGTAGTGGAAATTTTGAGTAGTTCAGAGAACCGGCAAATACTATATCTGACTGTCCCTGCCCCCATCTATTCTCTGCCTCCCGAGTCACAGCTGATTGGCTGGCTCTTCTTTTGTTGCCCTGCACAGGAGAATGGAGCTGGAAAGCAGGTTAGTGGGGTGGGGAGGGAATGGGACTTTGCAGTAACTTTCCCCAGGAGTGGGGAGGGAATGGAGATTTTATGGTATCCTTCCCTGCCATGTCCACCAAGCCACCCACAGAACCAGTAGTAAAAAATTTGAATCCCACCACTGCTCTTGATGTATGTACTTCCAACTTTTTCTTGAATTCAGAATGCTTGATGTTGTCACCATGAAGGGATGCTCAGATATTTGTAGTGATCATCTTCATCTACACTCTTGATGTTGCTTCCATAGGACATCTTGATTCCTTCATTTTTCACTATTTTCCTGTTTGATTGTGAGGGTGGCACATTTGTCCAGTCCAAACACTATTGCAATATCTATACAGACAGTGTTGAGCTGCAATTCTGTTTCAGATCGTGTTTTTCCATATAGCTTCAGATTTTCCATATAAAAGAGGTAGAATAGTCTGACAGATGTGTTTGATGTTTGAGAGACATGGCCTGAGTTATTCAGGTTTTTTATTCAGATACTTCAATATTGTTATTCCAAAACAGACATGCAACTGAACTGAACTGAAGAAATAGAATTACAAATAATTCAGCAACATTATTGTCCAAAAAAATACCAGATATTAATTTATGGATATGCTGATCTTAACTAACTAACTTAATTAGTTCTGGTTAATTTAAAGAATGTAATTTTGGAATTCCCTAAGATAACATGTGAAGCTTCAATCCCATATTCTGTGGTTTTTCACTTCTGGAGGACAAGTGGAAAGAATACTTGATACATAAAGAAAATTTTAACATTCATAAAACTGAAGATATAACTAAAGAAGTCAAGCACTAGATATGTATCACACCTGTTTAAAAAAATGCCAAATACCAAATATTCAAAAAAATGGGATTCAAAAAAATTTACTACAGTGGGTCTGTGGGTGTGGCTTGGTGAGCATGGTGTGGCTTGGTGGGTGTAGCAGGAGAAGGATACTGTAAAATCCCATACCCTCCCCGCCCCACCAACCTGCTTTCCAGCTCTGTTCTCCTGTGCAGGGCAACAAAAGAAGACCCAGCTGATCAGCTGGGACTTGGGAGGCAGAGAATAGATGAGGGGGGCCAGTCAGAGATGGTACTTGCGGTTCTCTGAACTACTCAAAATTTCCGCTGCTGGTTCTCCAGAACTGGTCAGAACCTGCTGAATACCACCTCTGTATAGAACCTTTCAAGGTAGTATACATTTGTTATCTTCTGCTGTTTTAACTATCAGAAGGCCAAAAAGGCTATCTTGGGATGAATAGGTTACCCTGATCTTATTTATTTTGAATTTGCATTCTGATCACTCATATACCCATCTGAATCTTTATGTAATGAAAGTTCATTCTTGTTGTCCAGCATTTCATCAGACACATCTTTTTCTGATCTCTGTTCTCCAAGGTCTTATTCAGTGCCTTCACTTTCCAGTGGAACTGAAATCAGGTCAGCTGACAAGAAGCAGTCGGCATTCAACACCTGTTCTGCAGTCATCCGATTATCATAGCAAAGGAGTTGTGAAAGCAGAGATTTAACTTTATTAAGTTATTAATTAATTAGTAAGTTATTCAGTATTTTTGATAGAGGAATCAGTGCAATGACAAACACTAGCGGTGATAACTAATTTCCTTGAAATATTCCTGTCTTGATATTAAGCTCTCCCAGTCTCTAACCACTGACCAACATTGTCTTCCATTATGCCATAGATCTCGGAAGAGTTTCTTTAAAAAGAGCAATGAAACAGTATTATTTTCTGCATTATTGTTTGTTTTATCAGCTTAAGTTAAACAATATAATACCATTTGTGGAAAGCAGAGCTGTTATATAAAGACATTTAGTTTATATTTAAATATTTTCATAAGTATATATTGTAACAATGACTATAACAAATTTTCTGTGTATGTTAGGATCTTTTCTAATAATACATCTATTCTGGGCTAATACTCTAAATTTGCTTAATGGAATGACTGACCACTGAAAATTGGGAAATGCACTGTTACATTTAATAACTCAAATTTCAAAATTGCTGAAATAGCTTTGCTTTCCTCAGTGCAATGGTTGAAAATAGAATACTTAGAAATTCATCAAAAATAACCTAATTTAGATTAACTGACTGACCAAAAGATAGACAAATTTATTAAAAGGTGGAGTTTGTTTATATAGTTCAGAATTACAGAAATATTGACCATATTCAGAATTAAACAAAACAAAAACATCAAGATACTTAGTTTTGATCTCTATTCGTGGTTGGGATTCTTTGTTATTTGGATTGTTGAACAAAGTGACCTTGTTGCACTTGACACTTAGATACTGTGAAAGAATAACCATAGTGTTGCAAATTTCATTTTATTTTTACTTCAAATATATGATAACTTGTCTATAGAATAAAACGTGTGATGTCTTAAAAACTGTATCATTTACCTTTTTACACAATCAGGTCTTGCAGAGTCTCAAAAGCGTTAAACAAATATTTTAGAACAGTGTTATATGGCTATTAAATTGCTATCATGCTATAACACATTAAGAAAAATGGCATTTTACTAAGACTTCTTTTACCTACTGTATACTCTAACAACTGCTTATTTTGCAATCAAATAATACAAAAGAATTGATTAAGAAATATTTTTGATGTATTCAAAAGATAGCTTGCTGCTAAAGGTTAAAATTTAATGACAGAGGATGAAGAGATGACATTCCCAATTGTGACTTCCCAAAGTGGAGAATCGTCAATTGTAACATGTCTATTTCTCTCCCAGAAAAGGAAGGACAAATCTTACCATCATGGTCAGCCACGTTTCTTCCACGGAAGGGTAGCGATTGGAGATGGAAGCAGAAGTCGCCGATTCCGTGCTCCCAAGCCATTATCAAGTCCCTTTTCTTCTCGGTCTCTTGAGACCTCCTGCAAAAAGAAATTGATGAGGTACAATCAAAATTAATTTTTAATGCATTATAAAATCTTTCTCAACAGAGGTGGTTCTAATTTCCCACTATCATGTAAGATACCTTCAGTGTTCACGCTACTAATTGCTTTCTGGTATTTTTCATATCTCCTTTTTAGCTCCTTGTACTCCCTTTTATCATCGCTGTCAAAATAAGCAGGCCCTGGCAAAAAAAATAACAAAAGAACACATTATTTGTGTTCAATTTGTACAACCAAACTTAAGATGAAAGAAATAATGTGTTTGTTTTATCAATTTAAGCTTTAAAAGAATAAACATTACTTTAGCATTCAGAATCACAGATATATTGATCATATTCAGACTGAAGCAAAAACATATCAAAATACTTACCCCGTTTCCACTATGATCAATGGCTGGAGTTGTCATTTTGTTGATTGCAATACAAAGTGACCTTGTTGCATTTGAGACCTAGATGACTGTAAAAGAATAAACATTGTATTGCAAAATTGATTTAATTTTTACTACCAAATGTTGCATGGTGACTTTTTTGCAGAATCAAAGCATGTAATGTCTGAAAAACTGTATCATTTACTTTTTGTATGCAATCAGGTGTTTCTTTGGACTCTTCTCTGGCAGAGACTTAAAAATGTTAAACAAATATTTTAGAACAAAGTAGAGAATCATCAATTGAATCACGTCTATTTCTCTCCAAGAAACGGAAGGACAAATCTTACCGTCTTGGTCTTCCCTGGAAAGGTAGGGATACAAGTTGGGAGCAGACGTCATTAATTTCCTGGTCCCAAGCCCTTACCAGGTCTTTCTTCTTTTCGTTTTCTTTTGAGATCTCCTTAAAAAGAAATTGATGAAGTACAATCAAAATTAACTTTTAATGCATTATAAAATCTCACTTGAAGAGGTTGTTTTAATTTCTTACTATCACATATGATACTTAACAGTCTTCACTTTGCTGATGGCTTTCTGGTACTTTTCATATTTGTCTTAGCACCTCATACTCCTTTTCCTCGTCTCTGTCAGCATCTCCTGGCAAAAAAATAACAAAAGAACTAGAAATTGTACAGTCAAACTTAAGATGAAATAAATGGCTTTTCTTTTTAGAATGAAAACTATTAAAATGTTGTTAAGTTAAAATAATACTCTCTGGATTGTGTGTCATTTTCTTCTGCAGCTCTTTATTTTCCCTCATAAGCTGAGCCATTTTGTTGTTCTCCTCTTCCAACTAAGATGCAGAACTTACAAGAAGCAAATATCAGTCATATAATATAAATATGTCATACTTACACTCTGCTGATGGCTTTCTGGTACTTTTCATATTTGTCTTTTAGCACCTCATACTCCTTTTCCTCGTCTCTGTCAGCATCTTCTGGCAAAAAAATAAAAGAACTAGAAATTGTACAGTCAAATTTAAGATGAAATAAATCACTTTTTAGAATGAAAAGTATTAAAATGTTGTTAAATTAAAATAATACTCTCTGGATTGTCTGTCATTTTCTTCTGCAGCTCCTTATTTTCCTTCATAAGCTGAGCCATTTGCTGGCTAAAGTTGTTCTCCTGTTCCAACTAAGATGCAGAACTTATAAGAAGCAAATATCAGTCATATAATATAAAA
>SOZL01001368.1:0-13209 GCA_009733165.1 Naja naja
TAGTAATGGGTTTTTACTCGAATTTGGCTTGTTTAATTTAATCTTATTTTAGTTAAGTAACTTATTATGTTGTTTTTAGTTGTGAGCTGCCCCGAGTCCTTTTTGGAGAGGGGGCGGCATACAAGTCAAATAAATAAATAAATAAATAAATAAATAAATAAATAAATAAATAAATAAATAAATAAATAAATAAAACAATCAATCAATCTTCACTGAACAGAAAAGGCCATACATTGGGGAAAAATTCCAGGAATTTACACTTGTCTTTGATAACACTTAGAATGTCTTCTCCAACTCTTTTGTTGCATAACAAAAGAAAAATGGATCTCCATGCCTGCTGAGTGTAATAATTGTTCATTCTGATCTTAAATATATTATGTGGAAGTGATTTATATTTGTTAAGCAATACCCATTGCCATATTAGTGTGCTAGAGGAGGATTTCACAATTTTTTGTCTATTCTGTTTTAACGCGTTGGGTCCTTGTTCTACCTGCAATTTGTGACATTGTTCTAAAAAAATTGCTGCATGTTGGAAAATATTTTCAAATTAGTGAGCATGAACATGAGACTCTTATCTTCTGGTTGAATTTGAAACATGTTTCAAATGTTATTAAATAGAGTATTACAACAAGAGTCCAATAACGAATGGAATAATAATAGTTTGTATGATAATATCTCTTACAAAAAATGTGCAAAATGCCTCTGTTTCTTGTGTTGATTTTACATTAAATGGAATGGGGTGGGTATACAGCTTAATATGTAATTATGTCCAAATTAATTGGTTTTCATTTAATTCCTTCCACTACTTCTCAAACAGTATGGTGTTCCAAATCAAACTGTGTCCTTGTTTTAGATAAAATTGAAGATGAATTGGAAATGACAACAGTATGTCATCGACCGGAAGGATTAGAACAACTTGAGGCGCAAACCAATTTCACAAAGAAGGAACTCCAAGTACTTTACAGAGGATTCAAAAATGTGATGGTAAAATATACTTATTATGAACTGACCAGTAAATCAGAACAAGAAAGAGAGTTTTTCTGAAGTCCTTCTTTAGATCTAAAATCAGACAGATAAAAGGCTATTATGCCTACTTGTTAATGTCATAACGACAGATTTAAAAGGAAGCCAGGCTAAAACATGCAGCTTACCTGTTAAATATAGCCTGTGATGTAATTTTCTAATGTACAAAATGGATGATTTAATAGCTCTGCAACCTGGCAGTTTCAGCCAAGCTCTTTATTGTGTCTTCATTGTGTCAAATTAGATTTGGGATAGTACATTTTACTTTGGATATCTTGGAAATATTTTGTGTTTCACAATTGTGGTCATATCCCTCAGGTCATATCTTTTTTAAAAAAATCCAAGCATTCAAAATTAATTGCCGAGGAGCTAAACATATCTGTACAAATTGTTTGACAATAACAGAATGAATAACCTAACAAAATAAGTATTTGTAACCTCCAATTTTCACTGAAGTTCTCTTTTCCTTCCATAGTGTTTTAAAGCAACTTTTTTTTCATGGGGGGGATAATATGACTACTTCAAAGATAAAATGTTAAATTTCCTTCCTTCTTTCCTTCCTCCCTCCCTCCCTCCTCCTTACTTAGCCAAATCCAACTTACCATTATTAATTAATGTGACTCTTTAATACACAGCTTGAACAGTGAGCTGTCACTCTCCAGTGATAATTAACTGTTCAAGCTGCATATTAAAAAGACTCACACTAATTAATAATTTGATTCTACCACCATTTTTCAAAATTTATTCAGAAGTTACAATTGTATTGTTTTCATAGTATATATTATTAAATGTAATGGATTCAGAGGGAAAGAGCCAGATTTAGGAAGAAAAAATTCAGAGGGAAAGAGCCAGATTTAGGAAGAAAAAATGTATATATATATATATATTTATATATATGTAGGTCTTGGTGTATTCGGGTCTTGTCCCGTGTAAGATTGAGAATACCTTGGCAACGTTTCGACGAAATCTCATCCGTCATCTTCAGGCTGGTGTCTTCAGCCGTTCTCCTGGGAGAAGTGTGTGATCGTGGCTGTTTTTCCCTTTTAAACTCTAGAGTTGGCTGTGTTGTTACTTCTTGATTGGTTTGTGGAGTTGATGTATGCAGATTGGATGGCTTTTCCTGAGACCCTGTGTGGCTGAGGTGCTGGCTGTGTGTCTCAGCCTTTTGTGTTGTAACGACCTGGGTAATGGGCTGTGTGATGACCTTCTGAGTTCTATTGTTGTGACATCCTGGGTGTGGTGCTGTAATCTCCTGGGTGTTGTCTGTGTTGCAACCTCCTGATGTTTTGTGTTGTGATCTCCTGAGTTCTGTGATGTAGTATCCTGGGTGGAAGGCTGTGATGTGACATTCTGGGCCTTGGTTTGGCTCCGAGGTATTCTCAATCTTACAGGACAAGACCCAAATACACCAAGACCTACATACCTTTACCCGTGAAAATCTACGAATATATATATATATATATATATATATATATATATATATATATATATGTTGTAATTTATCTTCATCTAAAATTCTACAGTTTAAAGGGAGTTATAAGTATACACAGTGTGCAGGACTGTTGAGGTTGCAAAGAAACATGACTATCAGATCAAATTTCTACTTCAGCAATCATTCATTGAAATATAAATTTCATAAACAGTAAAATATCTCATAAAATTAGTTTTTATTGATAAAATATGTGTAGTAATAAAGTCTTTGCTTCATTACTCATCCTGATCCCAATATTTCTAAAGGGGATGTATTTTGCTTTCAATCAATTTGCCAAAGCTTTTCAAGGTTGGGATAGATCCAAATCTTGGTGTATGGCAAAATTACATACCTATACAATTCAACATCTTCAAACAGAAATTGGCTAGGAGATTGTTTTTATTTGCTGGAGCAGAATTTGACAACTTGAATGAATATCTGTATGTATTAGATAGATTATTATTGAATCTATTTATTGTCTTTAAGAAATCAGCAGAGTTCATGTAACAAAAAATGTAAAACCTGGAGTGCCCTTGGTCAGCTGGATTAAGGCCAACTGATGCCCTAAGCACAGCACACAGTGGTATCCCCCCAATCCTTCCATTTCTTAAATGACAAGACATTAAGATGCATTAGGTGCTGAAAAGTAAAGTTGAGTGTGTTAGTGAAAGAGTTAAGGACATGATAGCTAAGGGGGGAAAATTCTGAGGTGCCCCCTCACCTTCTCTTCGTTTTTAATGATGTTTACATGGCATCAATTCATTGCTGACTCCCAGCAACCCCATGAATAGTTTTTCTCCATGATGGTCTGTCCCTAACCAGGTCCTTCAGCTCTTCCAGTGGTGTACTCATTGCCACTTTCACTGAATTCATCCACCTTATTGTTGGACATCCTCTTCTCTTTCCTTCCATCTTTTCCAGCATTTACAGTCTTCTCCAGAGAGCTAGATCTTTACATAATGTGTGAGAAATAAGATAGTTTGAGCCTCAAATGAGAATACTAGATTGATTGGTGCCCTAAGTATATATTTATGATTGTGAGGAAAACCCTAACGAAAAGCAAAACCAAGGTATTTGAGAAATAGAAACAACAAAATATACTTTAGTATAAATACTTATAGTGAGTCATGGGATTTCCTACTGGCAGACTGCAAGAGAGGACCCTGATGAAGTCCACTCCTCATGTTATATATATTGGCAACAACATTTAAACAGATAGGTAACAGAAAGATGAAGGGTGGTAGTATAGTCATATAGTCAGCCAGTGCCATTTCCTCTGGAGTACTTTGACAAGCTATTTGATTGGCCTTACTGCTACCTTTTCATACCTTTCTGATGGTATCAACATATACCATAATGATTGGTGTCTGTTTGCTTTCTGCTGACCATTTCCACCCCAGCGTCACAGCACCAGCATTTAAGTGATGCATTTATTTCTACCAAAAGCCATGATACATTTTTATACACTTACTATAATGTAATGTAATGTCCATACTGCTGCATTATTTTGAGTAAAGGTTAATCCAAGACTTCCCTTGGCAGCTTAGGCTGGAGGCAGATATTTAGCTATAGATACAATATATAATATACAATATATAAGAGGCAAACATCTAGCTATAGATACAATCCAAGTGCCTCCTGTTAGCTAGAGGAAGGCAGTGTTAATCTTCAAGAACAGTTCCTAGCAAGCACTAGGTGGAGCACAATTGCAAATTAAGTCTCAAATATGCAAACCTGGGCTGTCCTGGAATGTTGGAAGCTGTGTTGGGTGTGTTCCTGTAAGTATTACAGAAAGTGGGAATCCTGTCTGGTAAAAAGTGATGAAGCAAGTTTTATTTCTGCTGGCAATGGTAAGGAGACTTGTTCAGGGGAATACCTGATAGTGTCAGGGAAAATCTGATCTAGCTAACTACATTTTATTAGGAGGATAATAAAAAGCATGGACTCTATGCATGTGCAGCTAGGACAAAAAGGCAGATACAAGTAAACTCAAATGAGCACTCTCTCAGATAAAGAGCAGGCAGAATGGTATACAAAGAGGTGACACGGAGTGTAATGTTAAATCTTGATTTCTAATGTAATGAAGTCAAGATAAAATCTAACAAAAAATAAATAAATCTACTGTCTCCTTGTGCTCAGTATGTTATGAGGTACTAATAAGACATGCGTTGGTATATTTTAACTTCCAAAAGTTTCACTGCTAGTTTGCTTTTAAGGAGACCTTCCAGAAACTCTGAGCATAGCTGACATAATCATTTCTGATTCCAGTATCAGGGTGTTATGAATTACCCTGGCTATGCCCAATTTTTCTTTATACAATGGAACATTTTTCTATGTCTCCACATGGATTAGGAAGGCAAGACTCTAATTCAAGGTCTGAGTCTTAAGGGCCAAGAATACTGAGGACTTATATCAATGCATAACATCGTTGTCAGTGTTCAGAATGCTTGGCTTTTTCATCTAGTCAAAGGCTCACTCTTCCTTGCACTGAAATGCAGAAGATCTTGATATGTAGGTTACTTATCAAAATGTGTTTATAAAAAAGTTGATTGTATGACAGTATAAAGTTGCATAGTATAAGAATGCACTAGTTTTTTTTTAAATGATAGTTTGGGGAAAAACTCAAGTAAACTTAAGCTAGCTTCTGGATATGTAAGAAAAAAGGGCTAAAAAATAACTTGTTATTTTCCCATAAAATTTCATATCCTAGCTGTGAAAATTCTCAGTTTATGGAATTGTAGATGAGCATCGAAATACCCCAATTATCCCTGATATGCACACATTTCTAGTTATGTAGTTTAAAGGATTGTGCATAATTAACCAAACAGAACATTCATCAAAATTCTTAATGAACTAATTTTGTCATACTTATGTTGCTCCAACAGAAATTGCATTAAGAGGCATACCTGCTTGAGTTCCCAAGGAATGTGTCTGAAAATTTAGCTGTATTAAGTTATTCTCTTTACTGCTAATGAGATCTCTTGAGCATTCTTGACTCTTGTGAAACAAAACTGTGACCATTTAAATATAAATGAATTGGAACTAGTAGAGCATTTGAAAGAAGTCCAAAGATTGAAAATTAAAAGTACATGTTCATTTTGACCCTCAGAAGGGTTTATTCAAATCTTGCCAAAAAAATTATCCAAACTTCCAAAAAGATTTTTTGTATGTGTGTGTGTATGTATATGTATATGTGTATATACATATACAGTTGTGCTCATAAGTTTACATACCCTGGCAGAATTTATGATTTCTTGGCCATTTTTCAGAGAATATGAATGATAACAGAAAAACTTTTCTTTCACTCATGGTTAGTGTATGGCTGAAGCCATTTTTTTAATATATTTTATTGTATTGTTATGTCTTATATTTGGGCTTGTTAGTTTAATGTCTTTTTAAATATTTATTGTTTTGTGTTTTAGAGAGAATCTTGACATACAAGTTCAAATATAAATAAATAAATAAATTATCAATCAACTGTGTTTACTCTTTTTAAATCATAATGACAACAGAATCTACCCAAATGATCCTGATCAAAACTTTACATACCCTGGTGATTTTGGCCTGATAACATGCATACAGGTTGGCACAAAGAGGTTTGAATGGCTATTAAAGGTAACCATCCTCACCTGTGATCTGTTTGCTTGTAATTAGTGTGTGTGTATAAAAGGTCAATGAGTTCCTGGACTCCTGACAGACGCTTGCATCTTTCATCCAGTGCTGCACTGACCTTTCTGGCTTCTGAGTCATGGGGAAAGCAAAAGAATTGTCAAAGGATCTGTGGGAAAAGGTAGTTGAAATGTATAAAACAGGAAAGGGATATAAAAAGATATCCAAGGAATTGAGAATTCCAATCAGCAGCGTTCAAACACTAATCAAAAGTGGAAAATGAGGGGTTCTGTTGAAACCAAACCACGGTCAGGTAGACCAACTAAAATTTCAGCCACAACTGCCAGGGAAATTGTTCAGGATGCAAAGAAAAACCCAAAAATAACTTCAGGTGAAATACAGGACTCTCTGAAAACATGTGGTGTGGCTGTTTCAAGATGCACAATAAGGAGGCACTGGAAGAAAGATGGGCTGCATGGTTGAGTCGCCAGAAAAAAGCCATTACTATGCAAATGCCACAAAGTATCCCACTTACAATACACCAAACAGCACAGAGACAAGCCTCAAACCTTCTGGCACAAAGTCATTTGGAGTGATGAGACCAAAATTGAGCTTTTGGCCACAACCATAAATGCTACATTTGGAGAGGAGTCAACAAGGCCTATGATGAAAAATACACCATTCCTACTATGAAACATGGAGGTGTTAGGGTTAGGGTTTTGGAGGATGTGTGAGCTACAAAGGCACAGGAAATTTGGTCAGAATTGATGGCAAGATGAATGCAGTATGTTATCAAAAGATACTGGAGAAAAATTTGCATTCATCAGCCTGGAAACTGCGCATGGGATGTACTTGGACATTCCAACATGACAATGATCCTAAACACAAGGCCAAGTCGACCTGTCATTGGCTACAGCAGAATAAAGTGAAGGTTCTGGAGTGGCTATCTTAGTCTCCTGACCTCAATATCATTGAGCCACTCTGAGGAGATCTCAAACATGCATTTCATGCAAGACAGCCCAAGAATTTACAGGAACTGGAGGCTTTTTGCCAGAATGGGCATCTTTACCATCGGAGAAGATAAAGAGCCTCATCCACACATACCACAAAAGACTTCAAGCTGTTATTGATGTTAAAGGGGGCAATACATTGTATTAAGAACTGGGGTATGTAATTGATCAGGGTCATTTGGGTAGTTTCTGTTGTCATTGTGATTTAAAAAGAGTAAACACAGTTGATGGCTTCAGCCAACCATTAACCATGAGTGAAAGAAAAGTTTTTGTGTTATCATTCATATTCTCTGAAAAATGGCCAAGAAATCATAAATTTTGCCAGGGTATGTAAATTTATGAACACAACTGTATGTTACCCTTCAGGCCAAGAATGATAACACCCTGAAAAGTCATAGCTTGAGGATAACATTTGGCAATTATAGCTATTCTCTCTTCCCTAAAGAATGAAAACTACACATTACCAAAAGGGCACAATTGGTTTTGCGTAATATTTATTAGAATAACATAACATGATTATAAATCTAAGGTGTGTCAAATTTTTCAACTTTCAATTTTGAAATATTAGGTGTGCTCAAAAGTTGTGACATGCCTTGGAGATTGTAAAGATATTTTGGTTACTTAATATAATTTAGATGTGCTTGGTAAGTAACTACATAAACATCAAAACTTTTTAACATTTTATTTGTTTCATGTGACACCATCTCATCTATATATCTGTTTAGTCTGGTTTTTAGATGCTGACTGTAGATGGACTGCTTAAATGTCCTCAGTTTCCTATTTTAAATAGTTCTTTACCTGTAAATCAGAATTGAATGGGGCAGTCCTTGAAAGTGATAATAGTAATGCATAAGGTAAAATGTAATATTTAATAAGTTCAAACACATAACAATAGTAATAGCACTTAGATTTATATACCACTTCATAATGCTTTGCAGATCTCTCTAAGCAGTTTACAGAGTCAGAACATTGCCCCCAACAATCTGGGTCTTCATTTTACCAACCTTGGAAGGATGTTCCAGGAGGAACCTTCTCCGTTCCTCCCTGCGGGCCCTAGGATGAAGAGGGATGGGCCTAGATCTTCCTCCGAATTCCCTCTGCCCTGCTCTGCCCAGCCGGACTTTACTCTTTCCCAGTTTCTTCCATAGCCAATGGAGCCGCACTCCCACTCCCTCTCAGTGGGAGCTTGGCCTCCCCCTCTGAATCAGATTCCGACAGGGCATGACAACATGTACTCCTCCATGATTTCTGATCTATAAATACAAAAAATAAATCTCTATTTTATAACTTGCTTCTTAATGTCCCAAGTCCTTTTTTATAAATGATGGCCAGCTGGGTCATTTTTAATAGTAAATTTTATTATATATATATATATTTTTTTTAGTAGATTTTCATGGGTAAAGGTATGTAGGTCTTGGTGTATTGGTCTTGTCCGTGTATGATTGAAATACCTTGGCAGCGTTTGACGAAATCTCATCCGTCATCTTCAGGCTGGTGTCTTCAGCTTAGTTCTCCTGGGAGAACGCTGAAAACCAGCCTGAAGATGACGGATATGCTTTGCCAAGGTATTCTCAATATCATAGAGACAAGACCAATCCACCAAGACTCATATATATATATATATATATATATATATATATATATATATATATATATATTTGTGTGTGTGTGTGTGTGTATAACTGGGAGCCAAACCAAGGCCCAGAATGCCACATCACAGCCTTCCACCCAGGATACTACATCACAGAACTCAGGAGATCACAACACAAAACATCAGGAGGTTGCAGCACAGACAACGACCAGGAGATTACAGCACCACACCCAGGGCCATACAACAATAGAACTCAGAAGGTCATCACACAGCCCATTACCCAGGTCGTTACAACACAAAGGCTGAGAGACACACAGCCAGCACCTCAGCCACACAGGGTCTCAGGAAAAGCCATCCAATCTGCATACATCAACTCCACAAACCAATCAAGAAGTAACAACACAGCCAACTCTAGAGTTTAAAGGGAAAAACAGCCACGATCACACACTTCTCCCAGGAGAGGAAGAACCAGCCTGAAGATGGGATGAGATTTGTCGAAACGGCCAAGGTATTCTCAATCTTACTGCAGGACAAGACCGAATACACCAAGACCTACATATATATATATATATATATATATATATATATATATATATATATATATATATATTTGTTTTTGTAGATTTTCACGGGTAAAGGTATGTAGGTCTTGGTGTATTTGAGTCTTATCCCATGTAATTGAGTATCTTGGCGACGTTTCAGCAGTCCCACGCCCATCTTCAGGCTGGTGTCTTCAGCTTTGTGCTTGTGCCAGCAAAGCGTGATCAGACTGCCTTCTCTCTATAAATACTGGAGGGAGGTGTGGTGTGCTGGCTCTGTTGTGGCGTTGGTTGGCTGTGTTGTTGGCTGTGTTGTCACTTCTTGATTGGTTGATGGAGTTGATGTTTGCTGATTGGTTGGCTGTGTTGTCTGTGTTGTCACTTCTCAAACCCATGTCCACCCCACAGATGAAAGGCAACCACCATCCAGAAACCAGACCATGACTGCAACACCAGCTGCTACACCCTCCTCCAACTCCCAAACTAAGCAAACTGACACACGCTATAAACACATAGCCAGACCTCAAACTCGGAGCCAAACCAAGGCCCGGAATGTCACATCACAGCCTTCCACCCAGGATACTACAACACGGAACTCAGGAAATTACAACACAAAACCTCAGGAGGTTGCAACACAGACAACGACCCAGGAGATTACAGCACAAGACCCAGGATGTCACAACAATAAAACTCAGAAGGTCATCACACAGCCCACTACCCAGGTAGCTACAACACAAAAGGCTGAAGGACACACAGCCACTACCTCAGCCACACAAGCTCTTATGAAAAAGCCAACCAATCAGCAAACATCAACTCCATCAACCAATCAAGCGACAACACAGCAGCCAACAACACAGCCAACAACACAGCCAACCAACCCGCTTACAACAGAGCCAGCACACCACACCTCCCCTCCAGTATTTATAGAGAGAAGGCAGCTCCGATCACGCTTTGCTGGCACAAGCACAAAGCCAAAGACACCAGCCTGAAGATGGCGACTGGGACCTCGTTGAAACGTCACCAAGATACTCTCAATCTTACATGGGATAAGACCCGAATACACCAAGACCTACATATATATATATATTCCTGCAATATACATATTGCAGAAAAAGAAAAATAAAACAGAGAAGAAAAATAATATGGTAAAGGAGAAGTATATACTGTATATAAACAAACAATTTCTCTTTTCATCACAACAAATATAAATAATTTTTGAATTTATCATCTCTTAAAATATAACAAATGAACTCTAGTTCCCATGTATCATCTCTTATCTACATACATATGTTTAAAATCTCATTCAGTCTCAGTCAGCAAAAATCCATTAAAGGTTACTAGCGATAATAACGTATTTATTTTGACTGTGATCAAATAAAAATAACTTTATATTTCTTCCTTTTACTTTTAACCCTCTTAATCTTTGATCCCTTCTAATAATGTTTTAGAACTTTATTTTTTTTTTAATTTCTTCTATGTTTCTTCTCAGAAAATTCTGTAAGTTTTTTATCAACTTATTTGTTATTCCAATATGGGAAAATTATCCTAGCCACTCTTTTGGTATTTGTTGTTTATATATCCCTTTTAATTATTAAGACAAAAGCTGGTTTAATTTGTAAAACTAGCGTAGCTTCCTTTGCCATGTCATTTTTTACTGCTTATAATTTTTAAATCCAGTTTCAGATCAGTCTCAATCTTGTTCAGTAAAACTTCTATCATGTTCTTCTTCCATATCAGCATTTAAAACAGCCTATTTTAACTCTTTATTTCGGCCACAGTCATCAGTTCCACTAAAAATAGAGCCATCTTCATTTTACCATTTCTTGCTCCATGCCTGTGCCAGTTGGTCCTTCTGACAGAGAAAAGTCAAAGTGCTAGGAACCTTTTCAGTGAAAATCTTTCTCCTTTATTATATTATTTTAAAGAGCATTTGCTAATTTATCCTGCTTAAGCATTTTAAAGATTTCCAATAAAATCAATAGGGTTTTGTTAAGTTTGCATGAAGAGTCAGACGCGAGGAGTTCCAGCAAAGACTTTATTAATGACAACAGCTCGAATGGACCCGTCCCTAAGGTTACTTTGCTGCTTCTTATAGCCGCAGCCGTGAAGGTTAAAATAATACCAGGACTTTTCCCGCATCATTTTAAACCAATACCATTTAAACCTACATACATAACACCTCCCCCACTAGGTTCAGTCCATACCAAACCCCAACCTATCTAATGTATTCCTTAAATAGGTGGGGCTCTTACGCGGTACTTGAGACCTTCGTGGTTCAGAATCTTTATTGTTCTCACTCAGTGAGAGGGGAAATGTGTCTGCTGACATTTCCCTGTTAGGACTTCCTGTGAAAGAAGACCCTGTTAGACTGTTAGAATCTGGTCTCTCCTCCCAACCCATCTCCATTCCAATGTCAACACCCAAGTCTGGTAGTGATGTACAATCTTCCACTTCTAAGGATGGATCTAGGCATTGTGACAGGGTTCGGGATGGTTCCTGTCAGAATGACTCTACTTCTAAGGATGGATCTTGGCATTGTGACAGGGTTCGATGGTTCCTGCCGCAATGGCTCCACAAGGGGTTGATTCCTGTTTGCTGATATTCCTCCTGTTCCTCCCCTTCCCCTAGAAGAGACATCAGGTGAGGGACCTAGAGAGAGACAGGGCGATGTTCCTGAGTGAACCGGGATCTAAGTTGGTCAATGTGCCTGCTCCAGAGGAGGCCATCCTCTGTTTGAACCCTGTAAGAAAGAGGGCCAGTGATGTGAGTTATTTCAGCAGGAATCCACAAAGGTTCACCTGTAAGGTTCCTAGCATAGACAGAATCTCCCACACTGAAAGAACGAACTTTGGAAGTGGAATCCAGTGGTGTATTGGGTGCATAAGTGGGATGAAGTCCAGACCAGCCTGCCCATTAACAACTCTGCTGGGGACAAGTTAGTTGATGGGCTAGAGTGATGTGTTGAACACTAAGAAGCTTTTCAAGCTTCTCAGAGATGTCCCCAGGACCCAGCTGCTGAAGCTTTTCTTTGGTGCCGCACTACATGTTCAGCCCGGCCGCTGGTCGGGGTGCCCAGGGCTGTAAGGGCATGTCTGATGCCCTGTTGAGCTAGAAAGGATTCAAAATGTTAGACGTGAATTGAGGGCCATTGTCAGAGACAAGGACATCTGGTAACCCATGGGTTACAAAGAGCTTTTGAGCTGCTTGATAACAGCCTCAGTAGTAGTAGAAGTCATGAGAATAACCTCTAGCCATTTGGAGTATGCAATTACTAGAAACGCCCTTGTAGGACCTGCAAAATCAATGTGGATTCTAGACCATGGGCCCCTAGGACATTCCCATTCCTGTGGGCTGAGGTGGGCAGGCCTGACTACCTGGCAATTGGGACAAGATGCAACCCAGTTTTCAACCATTTTGTCAATACCTGGCCACCATACATAACTCCTGGCCAAACCTTTCATCCTTACAATCCCAGGATGACCCTCATGTAACATTTCCAAAACCTCCTTTGCAGTTTTGCAGGAATACCACCCTGTTACCCCACAAAATACATCCTCTTAATACAGATAATTCAGTTTGCCTGGATTTGAAAGGTTGAGCAAAGTGAGGTAGATCTTGAAGAGGCCAACCTTTCTTAATCCAGCCCATAACAGGTGCCAACACAGCATCTTTGGCAGATTCTCTGGCAATCTCAGCAGCATGGACTGGAAGCAAGCAACGGTCTCCAGGAAAAGGTGTGAGTCTCAAGTTCACAGTCTCTCCCTGGCAAGGTAGTGGGCAACGACTCAGTGCATCAGCATGTCCAATGTCCTTGCCAGGCCTGTGAATCAGTTTGTAGGAGTAGGCTGCAAGAAATTCAGTCCACCTCAGCATTCTTGGTGACAGGATAATAGGTAGGTTTGTTCGCCACCATGCCAAGCAAAGGTTTGTGATCTGTAACAATGAGCAATACGTAACTGAACGAAG
>SOZL01001371.1:0-13491 GCA_009733165.1 Naja naja
ATTTGTTTGCATGTGGAAAAGACTCTAGTTTAGCAGCGAATTAGACTAGAATAATTTTGCTAAGCCATGCCTGATGGGTGGTCAGTTCAATCATTTATGAAATAGGATGCCCTATATGCAAAGTCAGGCTTTGTTTACTGCTACATGATTTGTTGAGACACAGAGATGTACCATCTTACATCCAACTGTTATTTCCATCATGCACATACATGCAGATTGTGTATTTGTAGATGTATTTTGTAAATTTTAATAAGTTGTTTTGAGTGCTTAATTATTAGAAAGATAGAGGATACATTTTAAAAATAAGCACATCAAGTGCTTTCTATTTTCCAGTAACATGGTTCTTCATGCAATAAAGCAGGAGGATCTGGCCAGTGCTTAGATTTTTTTCTTATATGAAACTTGTATCTGAGAAGCAATGTTGCTGTAGTCCAGTAGTGTCAAACTCCCGTTGTCATGGCGGCATCATGTGATGTATCATGACTTCCCTCCCTTTGCTAAATTGGACATGGGTGTGGCCAGTGCATGTGCATCCAGCCCATGGGCGCACATTGACAGTCCTGCCATAGTCTGTCATGAAGACAAAATGCCACAGGATCATAACTGGCTGGCTCAGATGCTCATTTAAGCAGAATGTTCCAATCTGTTCAGATCAAGAACTGAATGTAATATTCACAGACCCACAGTTGTATAACATGATGAGGGTCAGGACCAGTGGTGGGATTCAAATTTTTGTACTACCGGTTCTGTGGGCATGGCTTGGTGGCATGACAGGGGAAGGATATTGTAAAATCTCCAGTCAGAGGTATTTGCGGTTCTTCAAGCTAAAATTTCTGCTACTGGTTCTCCAGAACTGGTCAGAATCTGCTGAATACCACCTCCTCGAGACAAAAGTTTAAATGCAATTTAAAATATTTTTAAAAGCAAACATTAGTTATGCTTCCTCCCCATGCACTAAGTAAGCTTTCATTTCAAACACTTTGGAGTTTAGAATTTACAAAAACTTTTGAAAGCGCTTAAGGGAACTGCAGATTGTGTAATTTTTGGTGTTGAAAACTGCATGTGACTCTCATGGAATCTACTAGAAGTTGCCTATGCCTATGGCAGTTATTTAAACTGTATCCACTTCCTTTCATAACCAGCGTCCTGTCAGTCCAATTCTCTTAACTTATGTAGAATATCCACTTCATTTTATGCTTCTGAAAATGGCTGTGTGGGGGTAGCAGAGGGAGCTGTAAAAATAAATCCTTCAGCATCAGAAAGGGATGGTGGCATGATGGCTCAGCAGTTAAAGATGCTTAGCTTGTCAGCTGTTGCTGAGAGCCAGGATTCAAGACCCAAGAGCTGTGGAATGGGGTGAGTTCCTGTTACTTTTTTTTTTTTAATTACATTTATATGCCACCCTTCTCCGAAGACTCAGGGCTGACTTACAATTTTGGGATACAACCCAGTGTGCTCAGCAATAGCCTTCATTCCATTGTATATGCCTGCTTATTACTAAGCGGCATTTTACAAGTCAGCTTATTGCCCCAACAATCTTGGGTCCTCAATTTACCTACCCGAGAGGATGGAAGGCTGAGTCAACCTTGAGCCTGGTGGGATTCGAGCCTACAATAATTGTAGGCAGCTGGATCTTAAGAGCAGGCATTTAACAGCCTGAGCTACCAAGGCTCCTGCTCACCTAGCAGCTTCAAGCATGCAAGTAGATTAATAGGTACCATTTCTGTGGGAAGGCAACAGCATATGTGCATTTGGCATATAGCCATGCTGACCACATGATCATGGGCATTGTCTTCAGACAATACTGGTTCCCTCAGCCAAGAAATGGAGATGAGCACTGCACCCCAGTGTCAGATATGATTGCACAGGAAATCTTGACCTTTAACAGAGGAAAGCAATCTGAGGTTATAATTCTTGGTCTAGCTGCACACATTCAAAGATGCTTTGTATCCTGGATATTTATAGATATTCCTCCTATAGTGGTTTTTAAAATGGTTAGATTCAAAGATAACAATATAGTAAATATGAAAAGATAGAAAAAAAGAAAAGAAAATAAAATCAGAAAATATGAAAAAAGAAAAACAAATGACTTCCATTTTGTTCTTCTTGGCAGTTATACATACAGTTCTAATCTGAATATCTGCTGTTTAAAACTAAAAATCACCCAACATAATTCCATCTAAAGATTTGGAGCATTTCCAGAAGACCATGGGGGAAGATATCTGAGAAAAGATTAAGTCTAATTTTTGGGATTGGAATGAAGATAACAATAGGTACAGATTTATAGAGTTTATAGGATTAATACACAATTTGCAAAATTAAGAAATGTTCCAAAGAGTATACTTATCAGGAAAAAAGACTAGATATCAAGTTTTGCTGCAGCACTTTAATTCTAGATTGAGGACTGGTGATTCAGATATAATTGCACTTAAGGAAATTCCAATTAGAATACTGCACAAGAGAATAGATTATTTTTTTCTGACAATCTATTATAATATTTTAAAGCTTTAATAACACTAAGATGTGTGGATTTCAACTCATATATATATATATACATATACATACATACATACATACATACATACATACATACATATATATATATATATGCAGGTCTTGGCGTGTTCGGGTCTTTTCCCATGTAAGATTGAGAGTATCTTGGCAACATTTCGATGAGGTCCCACTCGCCATCTTCAGGCTGGTGCTTTAAGCTTGTGCTTGTGCGAGCAAAGTGTGATTGGAGCTGCCGTCTCTCTATAAATACTGGTGGGGAGGTGTGGTGTGCTGGCTCTGTTGTAAGCGGGTTGGTTGGCTGTGTTACTTCTTGATTGGTTGATGGAGTTGATGTTTGCAGATTGGTTGGCTTTTTTGTAAGACCCTGTGTGGCTGAGGTACTGGCTGTGTGTCTATCAGCCTTTTGTGTTGTAACGACCTGGGTAATGGGCTGTGTGATGACCTTCTGAGTTCTATTGTTGTGACATCCTGGGTCTTGTGCTGTAATCTCCTGGGTCATTGGCTGTGTTGTAACATCCTGAAGTTTTGTGGTGTAACCTCCTGAGTTCCGTGATGAGTTCCTGAGCGGATGGTTGTGATGTAACGTTCCGGGCTTTGGTTTGGCTCTGAGTTTGAGGTCTGGCTATGTGTTCATGGTGTGTGTCAGTTTGCTTAGTTTGGGGGTCGGAGGGTGTAGCAGCTGGTGATGCAGCCGTGGTCTGGTTTCTGGATGGTGGTTGTCTTTCGTCTATGGGATGGGTTTGGGTTTGAGTCTGGTGAGGGAGATTGGTGGTGGCATCATGTGTTGTTTTGGGTCCGGTGTTGGTTTTCGTGGCTGGGACTCATTTGTTGATTAGGGCTAGTTTCCAGATGTCTGGTAGGCATCCCGTTTATTCATGTTATGGGGGTGTTTCTCTATTTCGATGGCTTCCCTAATTATTCTCTTGTTGAAGTGTTCAGTATTGGAGATTAATTTGGTTCCCTCAAAATCAATTTCATGTCCTGTGGCTTTAAGGTGCTGGAAAAGGGAGGAAGTATTTTCTTCTTTTCTGACTGTGTTCTTGTGTTCTGACGTGCATGCATTAATTCTCCTGTTGGTTTGTCCAATGTATGTGGCTGGGCAATTTTGCATGGTATTTCATAAACTCCTTGGTTTTTTAATTATTTATATGCAGCCTTTCTCCGAAGACTCAGGGGTGGCTTACAATTTTGGCAGCCCCAATGCGCTCAGCAATAGCCTTCATTCCATTGCATATGCCTGCTTATTACTAAGCGGCATTTTTACAAGGTCAGCTAATTGCCCCCAACAATCTTGGGTCCTCAATTTACCTACCCCGAGAGGATGGAAGGCTGAGTCAACCTTGAGCCTGGTGGGATTCGAGCCTACAGTAATTGTAGACAGCTAGATCTTAAGAGCAGGCATTTAACAGCCTGAGCCACCAAAGCTCTTTTCTAGCTGGATCTTGTCCTTGGGGTTTCTTAAGATGTTGGCTATTTTTTGGTCAGTGCTGAAGGCTGTCCTGATATTGTGTTTGTGGAGAATTTTGCTGATTTTATCTGTGGTGTCTTTGATGTAGGGGAGGAGGGCGATACCATTGTCCTGTTCAGTGTCTCGGTTTTTGGGGGGTGTCTCCCTTAGGATTAGGTTGGTAATTGTGTTTCTTTGGAATCCATTGTAAATTAATATGTTAGTGAGGGTGTGTAATTCTGTTCTCAGGTGGTCTTTGTCGGCTAGGCATTTGGTTCTGGAGATGAGGGTCTTGGCTACAGAGTTGATCTGTGCAGGGTGGTGATGGGATTGTGCCTTTAAGTAGCAGTTGGTGTGTGTTTTCTTCTGGTAGATGGTGTGTCCTAGGGAGCCATTGGGTGTTTTGTAAATTAGGACGTCCAGGAAGGGAAGTTGGTTGTTGGCTTCTGTTTCCATGGTGAATTGTATTTTGGGGTGTAGGCTGTTAAGATGTGTGTGGAAGTTGTCCAGTTTTTATTTATTTATTTATTTATTGGACTTGTATGCCGCCCCATCTCCGAAGACTCGGTGTGGCTCACAACTAAAAGCAACAATAATAAATAATTAAAAAGAGATTAAACTAGTTCGCAAGCCCAAAAATTACAAAACTAAAATAAAAATAATTAAGATATTTTTTTAAAAACCCCATCGCCCCCAGGAGAGGCCCGGCTCACAGCCAGGTTGGTCAAACAACCAGGTCTTCAAATCGTGGCAGAAGGTGCGGAGGTCAGGGCTGAGCAGAGCCCCAGGGGCAGTTGGTTCCAGAGGTCAGGGCACAGAAGAATAGGCTTGTCACCGGGGACCGCCAGCCGACATTGGCTTGCCAACGGACCCCAAGGAGTTCTTGCCTATGTGCTCGCGACAGGCGGTGGCACTCGATATCAACAGGGAGTCCACCAAATATTGAGGACCCATGCCGTGAAGGACTTTGTACCAAGACCTTGAAATCACCTGAGTGCAACCGGCAACCAATGCAGGCCACGCGGGAGGGGGAATATGGGAGAATCAGGAAACTCCCATCACCACCCGCGCCATGCATTCTGCATCAGCTGCAGTCTCAGATGGTATGCAAGGGCAGTCCTAAATAGAGAGCGTTGCAGTAGTCGAGGTCCAGAGGTAACAAGGGCTGAGTGACTGTGTAGCATCTTGGTCCAGAAATGGGCTGACGAACAAGGCGGAGCTGGGCAAAGGCCCCCTGGCGGCCCCCACCTGCTCCTCCAACCGAGCCGTACATCCAGGAGGACCCCCAGATTCCACCCTATCCACAGGGGCAACACCTCTCCCCTATGGCCAAAGATGGATATTTCTGACTGGGCGGATGCTGGTATGCACAACCACTCAGTCTTGGCCGGGTTGAGTCAAGCATGTTCCGCTCATCCAAATCCACACCACATCCAAACACCGGGTCATCAGGGAAGGGCATCACTGATCTGGTTCGGGTGGAGATGTACAGCTGGGTGTCATCTCGCGTTGATGGAATCTCACCCGAAACCACGGATGATCTCACCCAGCGGCTTCATGTAGATGTTAATAAAGAGGGAGAGGACTGACCCTGAGGGACCCCACAAGAGAGCACCCTCTGCCCCTGCTCAACACCGATATGCATCGCCCAGAGGTAGGAGGTGAACCACTGAAGAACAGTGCCCCCCACTCCCCCGAGGCCGCAAAAGGATACCATGGTCGATGGTATCAAAGCCTGAGAGGTCTAATAGGACCAGGACAGAGGAAAACCCCTGTCCCGCCCTCCAGAGATCATCCATCAGCTGACCAATGCCGTCTCCATGCTGAAACCGGGTCGAAGCCCGATTGGCGGATCCAGGTAGTCCGCTTCATCCAGGAAAGTGGAAACTGCCGAGCCACCACATTTCAACAACCTTCGCCAAGGTAAGGTTGGAGACTGGACGAAGTTGTCTAACACGGTCGGGTCCAGGGCAGGCTTCAGGAGGGGTCTCACCACCGCTCCTTCAAGGCGAGGGAAAACACCTCTTAATGAAGCGCTTGACAACTGCCGGAGCCAACCGCAGGTGGCTCCTGGAGGCATAAGCCAACCAGGAAGGACATGGGTCCAACAAACATGTGGTGGAACTCAGATGCTGCATAGTCCTGTCCACTTCATCCTCGGAAACAGGATCGAACTCATCCCAGATCACACTGGCCAGACTACTTGTATCCCGTTTCTCAGACCACTGCAAATCGGAGGACAATCCGCTCCAATTTCGGCTTCGTGCTTGTGAGAGCAAAGTGTGATCGGAGCTGCTGTCTCTCTATAAATACTGGTGGGGAGGTGTGATGTGCTGGCTCTGTTGTAAGTGAGTTGGTTGGCTGTGTTGTTACTTCTTGATTGGTTGATGGAGTTGATGTTTGCAGATTGGTTGGCTTTTTCACACAAGCACGAAGCTGAAAGCACCAGCCTGAAGATGGCGAGTGGGATCTCATCAAAATGTCACCAAGATACTCTCAATCTTACATGGGACAAGACCCAAATACACCAAGACCTACATACCTTTACCCGTGAAAATCTACGAATATATAGATTTTCAAACCCAAGCCCACCCCACAGACAAAAGGCAACCACCGTCCAGAAACAAGACCATAGCTGCAACTCCAACTGCTACACCCGCCTCCGACCCCCAAACTAAGCAAACTGACACATGCTATAAACACATAGCCAGACCTCAAGTTCGGAGCCAAACCAAGGCCCGGAATGTCACATCACAGCCTTCCACCCAGAATACTACATCATGGAACTCAGGAGATTACAACACAAAACCTCAGGAGGTTGCAACACAGACAACGACCCAGGAGGTAACAGCACAAGACCCAGGATGTTACAACAAAACTCAGAAGGTCATCACACAGCCCACTACCCAGGTAGCTACAACACAAAAGGCTGAAGGACACACAGCCACTACCTCAGCCACACAGGCTCTTATGAAAAAGCCAACCAATCAGCAAACATCAACTCCATCAACCAATCAAGAAGCAACAACACAGCCAACAACACAGCCAACCAATCAGTAAACACCAATTCCATCAACCAATCAAAGCGACAACACAGCCAACAACACAGCCAACCAACCCGCTTACAGCAGAGCCAGCACACACACCTCCCCTCCAGTATTTATAGAGAGAGGCAGCTCAGATCCGCTTTGCTGGCAGAAGCACAAAGCGAAGACACCAGCCTGAAGATGGCGGAGTGGGATCTCGTCGAAACGTCGCCAAGGTGTTCTCAATCTTACAGGACAAGACCGAATACACCAAGACCTACATACCTTTACCTGTGAAAATCTACAAAAACAAATATATATATATATATATATGTATATGTATATGTATATGTATATGCTGGCACAAGCACAAAGCCGAAGACACCAGCCTGAAGATGGCAGGGGATCTCGTCAACGTCGCTAAGGTATTCTCAATCTTACAGGGACAAGACCCGAATACACCAAGACATACATACACACACACACACACACAAAAAAAAAAATCAGAAGGCAAAATATTTTTTGTCACAATTACATTGCAAACAATTAAATTGCCCAGTTTGCCATGGTTCTTATTTTGATATTCTGTTCCTTTTTTGGCTTCTTGTTGAGTAGAATTCAAAATATTATAATATATATATATCAAATTATATAAAACTATGTCACCCAGTATTAAGTTGCTTCTCAAAGTGTTTGCAGTTCCTACTTGCACAAAGTAAATTAAACTGAAATAAAAAATTGCTTTTATTACTGACATATTTAAGAATGCTTTTTGGTATTAATACAATTATCCAAGATTCAATCATATTTTGGATATAATTGCAAATAGCAAACTTTCTGTTTAATTAACCAATAATCAAATTTTCTATATAGTTAGGTTGCACTTAAAATTAACTGAATATTTAATGAAAGCATCATTTGAAATCATACAGGCGATAACCTTATCAGGCCAAATGAAATTTTACAAAATTCCTACAAGCTTTCAAGTTTCAGGATGTCTTCCTTAGCCTTCCTTGGTTAGAAAATAATCTCTATAATTTATGCAGGATTTATAAACTTTTATTGACAGTATTTCTTCCCATTGAGTTGTCAGGTACTTTGCTACAACCCAGTATTGTAACCAGTTTGATATCTGAAGCTCTCTAACTAATGTATATTGATAAAGACAGGACTCGCAAATCAGCCATATTTTTTCTCCCATTTTTTCCTACTCATATTCTCAAAACGTGAAAACTCCCAGTGATCTTCTGTTCCTATTTGTACTTTTGGGAGGAGTTGGGAGGAAGCAAATCTCTAAAATTGAATGATGGCAGTGTAAATCAAGGCTGCAATAGAATACTAGGGTTAGGCATGGCATTTCTGAACTATAAGATTCTGGCTAGCCACTAAGTGACAGGAGAAAATGCAGAAAACTCTGAATTCTTTGCAGCCATCTTGTGCAGGTGGCTGGTACATGTTGGAATTTCCATTGTTGCATTAATACTACTAATCACAATCAATCTCTATTATCTTCCAGTTTGTTTGTTAGTTAAATCGGACTTTTAAAAAAAATTCTGGACACTCTGTTTCCTTAACAATCAAATACTAGTTGGGTTCCCCATGATCCAGAATCTGCAGGAAAAATGGTACCTGGAGAGATTTTGCTACTGAAAATTGCATGTAAACATTTCATCTTAAAATTAAAAAGTGATTGCATGGGAGAATTTACATTTTAAAAAGCTTCATTGGGAAATGATTCTCAAAGAAGGAAATGGGTGATTCTTGGGAAATTGACGGGATATAAACTATTATAAAAGAAAAACTGCCTAAAGGGTTCTGTATATTATGAAACATTTTAACGATGCTTTTAAATCCATAGCATAAACAACTGAAGGTGACTATTGCCCACTATTTTGAACAGTAAAGGAAACAGGATTTCACAAAGCTGCACTTTCCTCATAGCAAAGAGACAATGTGGAAAAGCAGTGTTGTTTACTTTCCTTCCCATAGAACTAACTAGTCAGAGGGCAGTGAGTTGAGTGTTCCCATCATGAAGACTTCACTCCAAGGCACACCTGGGAATGTGTTATCTTTCATTCCTTTATTAGGTATGTATCAAGAGCTAAGGTGTGGCTGTAGGCAACAGGTTATGCCTGTATTGTATGATTATGCCAAAATCCAGTTGCTTAGAAAATTATTAAATAAAGTGGCTGAGATTCCAGATTCCAAAAGGTAGTTTCACAAGGACTACCAGATCTGGGCTGCAAACATCCAGAGGAACATGACATGCCAACAAAGAGTATAGAAAGCACAAATTCTTTGCTTCAAATAGTGTTTACACAGATGCTTGTAGACTAAATGTGGCAGCTGTAGTTTAAATTCAATCATTTTATAGCCTTCCTAAGCATTGTCTTTCATATAATCCAGAAGATCTCAAAATGTCATTCCATATGCTTAAAAGGAATATACAAATATCCAGTTGTGTACTCTTTCATTTTATTAACTTAACATCTGACGTAATTAAAAGATTGAGAATATTTGTTCCAAGCACTTGCTATTAACACCTCCTTTCCTTGAATTAACATTAGCTTTTCTGATATCAGGGTTTGGTTTATTTTTTTGATCAACAGTTTTATAGCAGAATAGTGAATAGCAAGGAATCATTTTTAGCAAGGATGTCAATAGATGAAAGAATAATTGTTCTTTGCTTGCTTTGTCCTAATGACCCAGACTCTTCAAATGCATAAATCACTCAGAGTAACTTCTTCCTGTTTGACAGTTGACCTTGACCAACTGGAAAGTACATGAAAGGAAGTGAGACATTTGTTTGCTGGAAATATCATCCAATTCAAACATTCTGAGCTCTAACGTCAATATGGATATCAATGGTTTCTAGTACAGAAAGATTACCCTGAAACACAAGAGAACAAAGGTGGGGCTTGAACGTATGAAGGCATGTACTTCATTTATATGGCATCATGTTTGAGATTTTTTTAAAGGAGTAGTATTTTTAACGACAGTCCTTGAGCAGCATAAAATGAAAACATTACAAGATGAAAATGTAACAGAAGAACAATCAGCTTGTGCCAAATAAAATTCTGGGCCCAAATTCATATGCCAAATCCAGAAAGATCATTTGTTTGCTATATAAGCATAGAACAGAAATTGCCCACAAATACACCTGAACCTATATTTGTCAAAAGAAGAGAGATGCAATGCAGTTCTTTATCTGATCTATTAGTAAAACACAGCCCTCCAGATGAATATTACAGTATTTACTTTCTAAGATTGCTCAGAAACATTAAAAAGAGCTAATGTAAATGTCCTGTGCTGTTGGAGAATGGTTAAATAAGTAAACCTGTGTCTTATGAATAAGTATGATCTATGATATAGGCAGGGGTGGGCTGATGGGGGTTTGTAGGGGTTTGGGAGAGCCCCTAACTAAGATTCTGTGCAGTTCGGAGAACCCGCAAATCCCACCCCTTCCAGGAGTTCCCACATGGATGCAGGTAAGTAAGTGCCGGACTCAGGGAGGATGAAAAACGGGCCTCCCAGAGGTTTGGGAAGCCTGGAAATGGGCCTGTTTCTGGCTTCCAGAGAGCCTTCAGAGCCTGGGGAGGCTGATTTCGCCCTCCAGGAGGCACGAGGAAAGACTCCGGAGCCCAGGTAAGGCAAAACCTTGGTGGTGCAGGCTGTTAAATGCCTAGCACTTAAGTTCCAGCTGCCTGCAATTAGTGCAGGCTCAATCCCACCAGGCTCAAGGTTGACTCAGCCTTCCATCCTCTGGGGTAGGTAAATTGAGGACCCAAGATTGTTGGGGGCAATAAGCTGACTTTGTAAAATGCCACTTAGTAATAAGCAGGCATATACAATGGAATGAAGGCTATTGCTGAGTGCACTGGGTTGTATCCCAAAAATTCTAAGCTGCCCTGGGTCTTCGGAGAAGGGTGGCATATAAATGTAATTTAAAAAACTCCCCACCCTGGTGCATGAGGCCGACTGGTCCGCCCACCATGGCCATGTCCACCCAGCAACCGGGCAGAGAACCCCTTGCTAAAATTTTTGAAGCCCACTCCTGTTCTGACCCAAGCCTTGTTCAAATTAAACAAACACAAACTGTGTATAAAAGCAAACCTTCTTTAATGCGGAGGAATTCAGTGCATTCCATTGGTGGGATTCAAATTTTTGTACTACCGGTTCTGTGGGCGTGGCTTGGTGACAGGGAAGGATACTGTGAAATCTCCAATCAGAGGTGGTATTTGCCGATTCTCCAAACTACTCAGAATTTCCTACCGATTTTCCAGAACTGGTCAGAACCTGCTGAATACCACCTCTGGTGCATTCCCAGCCAAGAAACATTTAAACCTAATTGTCCGATATCAAAAGCAAGCTCTTTCAAGGTTGCAAAAGGCTGCCAAGAACAGAAGACTAATTACTGATTAAATATCTACTGACAGAAGTTTCAAAAACAAACCAGAGTAAGCAGGGCTTCAACGAGGACTATGAGTCTAAAGAACTTCTTTGCTTCCTGCAAAGAACACATCCCAAGGGCTGATTTTTATCCCTTATGGGAGGGGCCATCACTTTCCAGCCTTACTCCCAAGTCGCCCTGCTTCAGCTATTCCTTCCTTCGAGCAGCCCTCGTGCACGCACCATGGGCACAGGCTCCCCGGGGCCCTCTGTGTCACTGCTGCCAGACTCCACAAACTCTGAAGGCAGCACCCCACTCTCTGATAATCATGGCCCCATCCCTGCATCACACGCAGGCCCCTCGTCCCAAGTCCTCGCTATCAGAGACCTCTGCTGTCCGCACCTGCTGCTGGTGAACCACAACAACTCTGGATATAGGATCTATCACTTTGTATGTACACTGAGAGCTTATGCACTGGAGAAAAATTCTTTGTGTGTGCAATCACACTTGGCCAATAAAGCTACTCTACTCTACTTTCTATTCTATTCTTATGCAATTGAAAAAGACTAAAAAAATCCATCAAGATAAATGTTAACTGATAGCTTATCCAAGTCCAGTTGGTGGGCACAGTTTAAAAAAAGTCCAATATTTTGTTTAACTTTTAAAATTTTGGAGGTAGATGTATTAGGTGAAAATTCACACGAAACTTATTGGACATGTAATTATATACTAAGGTAAAAGGCACCAGGTCCCTGGAAAGAAATTTAATAATTTAAGTCAATAGTTGACTAATAAGAATAAAACTTAAGTTTCAACTTTGATCAAACCTACTTACTGCTCTCTACTGAATTTATACACTCCATTATGCATGTTTATTTAGTGACTGTGCTACAATAAAGGCATATAATTTATCTAGAAAGTATAGAACAAAAAGCAATTCATAGACTTTGAACATGCCGATTACCTTTGTATAGATACGCAATAAATCCTGCAATTCAAGATGAAGCCTTTGTTTATGGTAACCCATGTTGAATATTCAGGTTTATCATATTTCATGTCTAGTTTTATTTAAATTGGACCAAAACTGACATTTAAGAATCAGTCTTGCATTTTTCTATGAGGATATTTTTTAAATGCTGCTAAGTGATTTTTTTTTATCTGGTTCTGCCTTCAACGAGGACTCATATCATTATATCTGCAGGCTTAGTACATGGTTTGACTTCCTAGAACAGAGGTCTCCAAACTTGGTAACTAAGACTTGTGGACTTCAACTCCCAGGATTGCCCATCTTCCCACTTCCCTATGTCAATGCCACCTTCAAACCAAATTAAAATGGCTATTCTTTTTCCCGATAATTAAAAACAACAATTAACAGCCAGAAGTGTTCTATAATCTAGATACTGCATGTATTGCGCCTGCTAATCTCTTAACATCAAGTAACAATCTACAGCAGTGTTTCTCAGCCTTGACAATTTAAGACATGTGGACTTCAACTCCTATTCTGGAAGTTGAAGTCAACAAGTCTTAAAGTTGCCAAGTTTGGGGACCCCTGTCCTAGAACATACATTGCAACTTAACATTACTTATCACATAGAAATGCCATAGTGCTACAACATTCTCTTATTTCTGAAATGTCAGTCAAAAGTTAATAACTATATTGCAGAGTGGTGGTCATTATCCAACCATTAAATAGTACACATTCAGCTTCAGTCTAATTTTATGCCATCTTCTGTCTCATTTCAAAAGGTATTTTGTAAGTAATCATGTCTGGAAAAACCATCTCTTCACCCTGGTTGTTTGAAGGAGAGAGAGAGAATGTCAGAAAAGGCTGTCTTACTTTTAAAAGTTATATATACCTCTGTTTTATGTTGGTGGTTTTATAGACATATGTGTATATGTGTGTCATAAGTTTACAGATGACAAAATGCTCTCAAGAAATGCTTCTAGTGTAAATGCAAATTAAAACAGCTTTTAAACAACATAGCATCTCTCATGAGAAAGTAACATAAAACAATTTTGAAAAGCTTGTAATGAATGTGGTTAATGGACCCCAATTTTCAATAGATTCCATATTTATGGCAATTAAGCCATTCCCTTCTTCTCTGTGTCTTAAT
>SOZL01000135.1:0-15906 GCA_009733165.1 Naja naja
AACTGATTTATTATTACTCATGCCTATATGCAGGAATCAATGGAGCATTGGTGCAGTGGCCTAGAGGTGACACTCTCGCCTCACAATCAGGGGCTGTGAGTTGGATCCTAGGCATGTATTTCCTCTCTGGGCATGTGATGACCCAGGTGGGATACAAAATAAACACAAAAAACAGGTGAAGCCCCTTTTATTCCTTCACTTTGTTTCCAAGCTACAAATATCCTTGACTGGAGACAAAAACTCCCACACAAGCAGTTACAAGAAGAGGAAATGCTGTTTAAATTATAAAGTGAAAAACAACACAAACCAAGCAAGTTAAGGACTTGACGACGCCCACAGATATCAGAACACACACTGGGAAGGGAATGCCAACTCAGAGATGAACCATAAACTAAGATATTTCCACGTCTTTGTTTCCAGCACTTGCCCATACACATGTCTGTCCTCTTATCAGTTGTCACAGCTGCAGCCCATGAAGAGGATCAAGGCCCTCTTCCTCCCCCAGTAGACCACGTCTGTCCCTTATCCTCCTAGGATGGAGGGGTATGGGCCTGGGTCCTCCTCTGACTGCCCAGCCGACCTCTGGCCTTCCCGGCCTCCTCCACAACCTCCAGAGCCACACTGGTCACTCCCTGTCAGTGGTTCCTCCTCTCCCTCAGAGACAGTCTCCCCCAGGGGCATGACAGGGCACAATGAGAATATATCTCTGAACAAAACTCCCATTGCCAACAGGAAGGGCATCCTGCCAGTAAACCATCAGCTCCCTTCAGTTGACCAACTCGACCCACAGGGATTATGAGGTCATTAAAAGACCAAAAAGGGTCCCGGAATTCAATAGGAACTGGACTTAGTCCATTTGTGACTACATATCAACCCTAGGCTGAGTCGTCTTTTTTTTTAATATTACATTTATATGCCGCCCTTCTCCAAGACTCGGGCGAGTACAATTTTGGGATACAACCCATGTGCTCAGCATAGCCTTCATTCCATTGTACATGCCTGCTTATCTAAGCGCCATTTTACAAGGTCAGCTAAGTGCCCCAACAATCTTGGGTCCTCAATTTACCTACCCGAATTCATGGAAGCTGAGTCAACCTTGAGCCTGGTGGGATTCGAGCCTACAGCAGTTGTAGGCAGCTGGAACTTAGTGCAGGCAATTAACAGCCTGAGCCACCAAGGCCCTTTTGACTCCAACATCAGGTTTTGCCAGTCCTACTCTCATTCAGGATTATTATTTTTGTTCCTGGACATTTCCTTAAAGCATACAAAGCTGCAATGTAAAATGGATATTTGAAGCTAAGCATTTGCCTCAGCCCTCCTCTTTCTTTCAAAAAGTCTACTGCGAAGCTCTAAATTTCCATTGGTTGAAACTTGTAACCATCCATCCTTCACAGAAGTGTGCCATGAATGGTTGTGATTACATGGAGAAAAAAATAAAAGTATCAAAAAAGCTCATTTCAAGAATTATTTTCCTGCTTCATCCATCCTTATGTAATTTAATATTATGGAGATCGAAAGCATTACTTTTCATACAAATTTTACAAATCCAAAATCTGATACTTAACCTGGTTCATTACAGGTGAGTCGATTGGTTTGAATAATTATTTTAAGTAGACTAAATCCAAAATACTTTCAAAAAGTTGGTCATGTTGGCATAACATTTGAATGCTAGCCCAAATGTTAGCTAATTTTTAGATTATTTTGTAGTGAAATACATATTCAATGCATTTGTAAAATGTATGTTGTTAAGTCTGCATGAAGAGCAGACACGAGAGTTCCAGCAAAGTCTGCATGAAGAGTTTCAGTGACTACAGCTCGAATGGACCCCAGTTGGCTTGGCTACGGCTGCCTCTTATAGCCTGCAGCCGTGGTTGCCAGCCAATGGGAGTGCAGGGTTTCTTCCCGCACTATTTAAACCAATACCATTTGACATTTTACAAGAACAGTTCAAATAAACCAATAACATTCAAACCTACATACATAACACCCCTCCCACTAGGTTCAGTCCATACCAAACCCCAACCTATCTAATGTATTCCTTTAAATAGGTGGGGCTCTTACGTGTACGTTGAGACCTTCGTGGTTCAGAAGTTTTAACGTTCTCACCCAGTGAGAGGGAAATGTGTCTGCTGACATTTCCCTGTTGGGACTTCCTGTGAAAGGAGACCCTGTTAGACTGTTAGAATCTGGTCTCTCCTCCCAACCCATCTCCATTCCAATGTCAGCACCCAAGTCAGGTAGTGATGTGCAATCTTCCACTTCTAAGGATGGATCTTGGCATTGTGACAGGGTTCGGGATGGTTCCTGTCGTAATGGCTCGTTACACATGGGGTTGATTCTTGCTTGCTGATTTTCCTCCTGTTCCCCCCTTCCCCTAGAAGTGACATCAGGTGAGGGACCCAGAGAGACAGGGGCGATGTTCCTGAGGGAACCTGGATCTAAGTTGGTCAATGTGCCTGCTCCAGAGGAGTCCATCCTCTGTTTGTACCCTGTAAGAACGAGGGCCAGTGATGTGAGTTATTTCAGCAGGAATCCACAAAGGTTCACCTATAAGGTTCTTAGCATATACAGAATCTCCCACACTGAAAGAACGAACTTTGGAAGTGGAATCCAGTGGTGCGTTGGGTGCGTAAGTGGGATGAAGGCGGTCAAGGGAAGACCTAAGTTTCCTACCCATCAACAACTCTGCTGGGGATAAGTTATTTGATGGGCTAGGAGTGATGTGCTGAACACTAAGAAGTTTTTCAAGCTTCTCAGTGATGTCCCCAGGACCCAGCTGCTGAAGCTTCTCTTTGGTAAAGCGTACCATGCGTTCAGCCCGGCCATTAGCGAAGGGTGCCCAGGGGCAGTGAGGGCATGTCTGATACCCTGTTGTGCTAGAAAGGATTCAAAAATGTTAGATGTGAATTGAGGGCCATTGTCAGAGACAAGGACATCTGGTAACCCATGGGTTACAAACAATTTTCTGAGCTGCTTGATGACAGCCTCAGTTGTAGTGGATGTCATGGGAATTACCTCTAGCCATTTGGAATATGCATCTACTATAACTAGAAAAGTGTGCCCTCTAGTAGGGCCTGCGAAATCAATGTGGATCCTAGACCATGGGCCCCTAGGACATTCCCATTCCTGTGTGGGGGCGTGAGGTGGAGCAGGCCTGACTACCTGGCAATTGGGACAAGATGCTACCCAGTTTTCAACCATTTTGTCAATACCTGGCCACCATACATAACTCCTGGCCAATCCCTTCATCCTTACAATCCCAGGATGACCCTCATGTAACATTTCCAAAACCTCCTTTGCAGTTTTGCAGGAATAACCACCCTGTTACCCCACAAAATACATCCTCTTAATACAGATAATTCAGTTTGCCTGGACTTAAAAGGTTGGGCAAGGTGAGGTAGATCTTGAAGAGGCCAACCTTTCTTAATCCAGCCTATAACAGGTGCCAACACAGCGTCTTTGGCAGTCTCTCTGGCAATCTCAGCAGCATGGACTGGAAGCTTAGCAACAGTCTCTAGGAAAAAGGTGTGTGTTTCAGGTTCAAAGTCCTCCTTGTGGCAAGGCAGTGGGCAACGACTCAGTGCATCAGCATGTCCAATGTCCTTGCCAGGCCTGTGAATCAGTTTGTATGAATAGGCTGCAAGAAATTCAGTCCACCTCAGCATTCTTGGTGACAGGATATTAGGTGTAGGTTTGTCTCCTGCCACAATGCCTAATAAAGGTTTGTGATCTGTAACAATGGTGAATGACCTGCCATACAGATATTCATGAAATTTCTTAACAGCTGCAACAACTGCTAATGCCTCCTTGTCCAGTTGGCTATAATTCCTCTCTGCTTTGGACAAAGTGCGAGAGTAAAATGCAATAGGGGCTTCCCTTCCACTGGGAAGCCTGTGACTCAAACCCCCTCCAAAGGGGATGCATCACAAGTCAGAACAACAGGCAAATTCTCAGAGAATTGTATCAATACAGCATCAGATGTGATTAGTCTCTTAATACTGTTAAATGCTGATTGTTCCTTCCTCCCCAGATCCAAACAGCCTTCTTATCAAGCAGGCGATGTAAAGGTTCAGCAATGGATGCCTTGTGAGGTAGAAACATGTGATAAAAGTTAATGAGTCCAAGGAAGGCTTGCAAATCTGTTTTGCATTTAGGTTTAGGGGCTTCCTTGATTGCTTTAACTTTGGCATCAGTAGGGTGGATGCCATGCTTGTCAATCATGTAGCCCAGGAACTCAACTCTGTCTGTTTTGAGTGTGCATTTGTCTTCCTTGACTTTTAAACCCGCTTTTCTGAATCTGGTAAGGACTTCTCTGAGTCTTTCTTGAAGCTGAGTGTCATTTTCAGCAGAGATTAACACATCATCAAAATAAGGCACTACCCCTGGCAGTCCTTGCAGCATTCTTTCCATAAGACTTTGAAAAATGCCAGGTGCCACGCTTACTCCAAATTGTAACCTTTTACATTTGAAGGCACCTCTGTGAGTCACAATTGTTTGGGCCTCTGCAGTGGCATCATCAACTGTTAATTGTTGATATGCCTGGGCCAAGTCCAGTTTGGCAAAGACTGTACCCCTGCCAAGGGAATGTAGCAGATGATGCACAACTGGTACTGGGTATGCGCTCTGCTGCAGCGCATGGTTAAGTGTCCCCTTATAGTCACCACAGATTCTCACTGACCCATCAGCCTTGACTGGTGTGACTATGGGTGTTTCCCATCTGGAGTGGTCAGTAGGCTCTAAAACCCCTTGAGCAATTAGTTTATCTAATTGTGCATCAATTTTTCCTTTAAAGCAAATGGAACCCTCCTGGGCTTTAAACGAATTGGGGGCACCTTGGGGTCTAGGCTGAAAGTGATAGGGGTCCCCATATACTTGCCCAGTCCTTCGCTGAAGACCTCTGGAAACTCAGACTTCAAGGACTCCTCCCATTCAGAGCTGCTCACGTGATTGATGCCAGTCACCTCGATGCCTAGTGGCTTGAACCACTCAAGTCCCAGCAAGCTTGGGCGATCCTTGTCCACGATGGTCAGAGGCAAACGTTTGGTGTGGCCTTTAAACTGCACGTTGAAATCTCTTGCTCCAACTACTGGAATCTTGTTCCCTTGGTAGTCTTTAAGAGTCAGTGCTTGCTTCTGGAAATGTTTCTTCTGAATGTTGGGAAGGAGTCTGTGAATAGTGTCCCATGACACCATAGATAAATAAGAGCCTGAGTCCACTTCCATTTGGCAAGGCCTTCCTTCAATGAACACCTTCACGTGTACTTTTCTGCTTCTCAAGGGTGAAGAATGACCAATAGTGATTGTTTGGTGAGTTTCATTCTTGCCATTTGCTTCTGAATTTTGCCCCATCTTTTCAATGAAGTTGTTGGGCTTAAAGTCTTTTCAGGAAATTTTTCCTACTAGGTGGAGTTCTGGATGATTTGCAGACTCTGGCTAGGTGACCCCTTTTCTCACAACGTAGGCAGATGGTGTCAAGAACTTGCATTCAGTGCGGGGTGCCCCCCCACAGCCTCTGCAATAAAATCCTTGCCTATTTCTCCCAGAGTCTTTTCTCTTCTTCTCCATTCTGAGTCTAAAAATCCCCTCCTCTGCCTCACTGCAATCTGAATCAGAGTCTATTTGTTGCAATGGGCTGTTGTGGATTTTCCCCATCAGAATGGCTTGAGGCCTGGCTTGAGGCCTTGTTAATCTTTTTCATGGCCGCTGCTGAGGACTTGGTGGCTTCCGCTGAAACAGCTTCTTCAATGGCCTCTTTAAACGTGATCTTAGGTTTCATTAACAGTTTGCTTTGTAAGACCTTATCTTTGAGGCCTAAAACAAACCGATCACGCATGGCCTCTTCTAAGTTGGTAAAGTCACAAGCACCCCCAATGTCCCTTAAACTTGCCACGAAGTCATTAACATTCTCGCTTTCCCTTTGATCCCGACGGTAAAATTCGTGTCTCTTAATGAGGCACGATACTTGTGGGGCGTAATGGGCTCTTAAAAGTTTCTCTAAATCAGGCCATTCCATTACCTTCAGCTCTGCAGCTCCCGCTAACGCGCCATCTTGAAGACTGCGGACCGCAGTGCGTGAGAAATACCGCCCTCTTCCGTCTCTCGGGAATGTCGGCGAGGTCGTTTCCTTCCAGGTACATCTGGAAGCGATCCGCATCGATTCCCAGTCTTCCGCCGCCGGATCGAACGGGGCTGGGGGTGTTCAGCGCAGCCATCTCGCTCTTCTGCTTGTCTTTCGTCTTCTTCTTCAGAGAAATCCCATCCTCGTCGCCAGTGTTAAGTCTGCATGAAGAGTCAGGCGCGAAGAGTTCCAGCAAAGAGTTTATTCAGTGACTACAGCTCGAATGGACCCAACTTGGCTGGCTACGGCTGCCTCTTATAGCCTGCAGCCGTGGTTGCCAGCCAATGGGAGTGCAGGGTTTCTTCCCACACTATTTAAACCAATACCATTTGACATTTTACAAGAACAGTTGAAATAAACCAATAACATTCAAACCTACATACATAACAGAATCTATCTGATAATTGCATGTAGAAATTTAAAGAACGTTTAAACAATGAAACCATATGTTTGCATATATGGATGCAAAGGATTTAGAATTTTGAAAAAAGATGTACATGAATGGTCATGTTTTAATGCCATTGTTTACTAAAAGATGGCACAAATTTTGAGAAAATGATGTTTAAATAGTGAAAGATTCCAGCAAAATATTGCAAGCAAAACTCCATTTTTAAAGCTGTTCTTTAAAGTAGCTGTGTTTTCTTTTGGGATTGTACAGTAGTCCTGTACAAGTTCTTCATAATCCCTGGAAAAGATGCTGTTGTTTTAAAATTGGAGACAGGGCCTGGGTTTGCATCTCCTACACTCAGCCTTTTGGGAATTGGTCTGAGGCATTCAGCTGGGCTCCCTTTTTCATCCACTAATTAATATTGTCTGGTAATAATACATTACATTTAAGAATTAAAATGTTAGAAACCATACATTTTTCTTGGAGCCTAACTGAAATTAGTTAAACAACAACCTTAGCAGAAAAGTTGGGCCTGGTCTTTCAGCATTCAGTTCGAGTTCACCTCAGTGCACGAGGACTGTTCATTTTGTTCATCAAATAAAAACACCCTTTGAATAAGAGAGCAATGTTTTCAACAGATATATGCCATCGTGCTACCATTTTAGCACTATCACAAGGGTGCTAAAAATCAAGCTGGAGTGAAATATACAGAGTACTCATGATTCAAATGAAGAAAGGTCTTCTTGTATTCCCTTTCTTCTAGACTGCTGATTACTAGACCAGCATTTTGGACTGAATAGCATTTCCTACTTATGGTACTTATCCATGGTATTTTCAGATAAAACAAAAGAATTCTCAGTACTCCTGAAGATTACTCTATATTAAACTAAACTTTGATGCAAAGGAAAAGAGGAAGGTAAACAAGATACTGTTCATTAAATCCTATTTAAAGTTCAGATTAACCCTCAGAAACCTCAGCTGAGGGCATGCTGGCTCAAGAGTTCCAAAAGTCTACATATCCAAGTTGGGTATAGTTGCTTTAAAAAAAGTCTGAAAACCATACATCATTCTGGAGGCCTTCCTTTTCATTTGGAGTACAGGAAATACACTTATTATTTATTTAGCATATGGTTAAATGGCAAAAAGCACATCACAGTTATATTTTCAGTGAGCAGATATGAAACTATTTACTCCATTTACAAATTGAAAGATAAATTTAAAGGTAGACTATTTATATAGTCAATAGATGATTAGTTGCATACAGGTTTTCTGGGGTTTCCCAAAATTTAGTGTATTAGGAAAGACACCAGAAATTTGGCTGCTAATTTCAAACCAATGTGTGAAATGTGGACTTTTTTTTCATGGAGTTTTATTTATTTATTTATGAGACTTATATGCCGCCCTATCTCCCTGAGGACTCAGGGCAGCTTACAGTGATAAAAAACAATAATACAAATATAAAAAAACTATTAAACCCAAAGTCTCATAAAACCATTACAGTTAAAACTACGCTAAAACCCTCCCCCCATCAGTCCGGGTAGGCTAGGTGGTACAGCCATGTTTTGCCTATTACCGAGATAAAGCTGGAGCACTTCCTTGAAGGTTGCCATGTTGGCTTTTTGCAACATGGAATGGAGAGCTTTTTACCAATGAATAATGCTAACACATTGGCATTGTGGAAGTTTTTGTGAGTCCCAGTCTACCTATCAGCAGCTAGGAGTATTGACTCAGGATTTTATTTGCAGTTTCTTTGCCTATGTGGTGAATGATTTCATTAAATAAAGCATGGTAAGCAAAACAGTTGTTATTAAAAATAAAAACATTTTTATTTATGTTCATTTTTAAAAAGCAATTGGAATGAAAACAACTGTTAAGGTCTTCCTTAACAGCTAGGTTCAACTGATTTTTAAAATGTGATTATTCTTTGGTAAGTTTTTTTTTTCTGCGCATTCTCCCAACATGGCCGCTAGCAATAGCTAGAGCTCTGTAATGGGAGGAATAGGAATTTGTCCAGTGGAGAAGGTAGGGCCTCGATTTCCAGCCCTTACCCCCTGAGATAGACTTATATTATCTGGGGGTATGGAAAACAATATTTGCTCTGACCCCGACTTACTGCAAAGATCTACCTACAAATATTGGCGGCGAAAACAAGGGCAGCAATAACGGCATCAGCGAAAATGGCAACAGCAGCTGAGAGCTTCTGATGACAGTTGGGAGCCGATGAGAGCTTCTTATGTCGGTTGGAGCAGCTAGAACATTGGGAGATGTGAGCAGTATGGGGGCTGTTATCGTTACCCCTATGGACATTACCGCTTTAAATACTACCGCTATAGACATTTTGGAGGTTGTGAGCGTTTTTACTGAACAATTTAGGCCCATTATTACCATCACTGTTTATATTGCCTTGGCCATTTATATTCTTATTGGACTTGTTTTTGTCGATACTGGGGGCGTTATCTGCAGCGTCATGAACTGCACTTGCAGATGGGACCTAACCCCAATTTGGGGCCACCGGTGTGATGGTCTGATGCTACAGGCATGGAAACTTCATAGGTGCTGGAATCTCGACCTGAACATGGGACCTACACCAGACTCAAGAAATGGAGATCGCCTTCCAAGGGGGGATGGGCTCACCAGCTTAAGTTAGAACTGATGTGCTGGCATACCCCCACTTCTTGGTTAACAGGGGCCGATGAATTCGGGACGTCTAAGGCCTACACTGAAATAGCACCCAGGCTTGTCCTGGGTGCTGTGGGTGCAGGCCTGGAGGAGCCTCGAATCAGACCCTGGAGGGATGTTGCTTCGCCCAAAGTGAACATCATCTCCCGGAACATGGTGGAAGATGGGACATCCCTAAAACAACATGGGTTGCCTGGTTGCCTAGTTAACCATATTGATATCAACCAGGACGTAAACTACTGGGCCACTGATCCCTCCCCCACTGGACTCCTTTACTGTCAGAAAGTGAAACTTTCTGGTGTTGCTATGCAGTTTACAACTTTGTATAGATTTGATGGGGTGATCAAATCTACCAATGACAGGGTGACACTAAGCACCCTGCATTGACATGGCAAGACACGCCCCCACAGTATATAAGGGGCTGTCAACTGTCATTTTCCCTCAGGAGGTCTATACAGGAGGTCTCATGAGGTCTACAACCCACAGCAGAGTGTTTCTACATGAGGTTTGTGACTCTAAAAGAGCGGAAAGGAGAGAAAGAGATTTATATCTCTCAAAGAGTTTACAGGTTTCTTGAAGAGTTATTCTGAAGTATTGCTTAAAAGAGAATATTCAGCATAGGCGAATACTTCTCTTAAACAACTACCTCAGTTTCTGGAAGTAAAGGAGGAAACAGAAAGAAGAGTTCCTAGGCTAAAAGACTATAGACTCTATAACTAAAGCTGAAAGGAACAAGAAGAATAACTTAAAATAAGAAGACTCTGTAAATAATAATTTACAATTGTTTATTAATTGTTCTGCTTATTACAAATAAATACTTTTATTTTGAAACAACTTGGGCTCAGTATTTACTTGAATAACTTTAGGGATAGACAAGGTTTACGATCCAGAACTAATTAAGCAAAGTCGAGGGCCTCTATTAGGTCCTATTTGACTGCATTGAGAGTGGTGAAGCGTATCTATTTCTCCTCTCTCATCGAATCCGCAGATAATCGCCTGACTGCCCTGTTCAGGATCACCCGCTCCCTCCTTAAACAGGGGGGAGGAGAGGATCCTTTACAGGGACGGGCCAAGGAGTTTAGTCAACATCTGATGGATAAGATCGCTCAGATCCAGGCCGGCTTGGACTCCAACTGGTCAGAGTCCGATGGGAATGATATAGCAGGTCTTAGAAGTGTTATCAGGGAGGAGTTTGACCCTGTAACTCCAAAAGAGGTGGACAGGATCATGGGAAGACTGAGCACTGCCATGTGTTTATTGGACCCGTGTCCCTCCTGGCTGGTCTATGCTGCCCGGGAGGTCACAAGCTGGCTCCAGGCAGTAATTACTGCTTCTTTGAGTGAGGAGTCTTCCCCTCCCCTTGAAAGAGGCTGGTGAAGCCCTCTTCAAAAGCCTACCCTGGACCCAGCTAATTTAAACAACTTTCGTCCTGTCTCCAACCTTCTTTATTGCAAAGGTTGTTGAGAGCATGGTAGCAACAGCTCCTGATGTTCCTGGAAGAAACCGACTATCTAGACTCATACCAATCGGGCTTCAGGCCGGATACAGCACAGAGACGGCATTGGTCGTGCTGGTAGATGATCTCTGGAAGGCATGGGACAAGGGGCATTCCTCTGTCCTGGTCCTGTTAGACCTCTCAGCGGCCTTTGATACCATTGACCATGGTATCCTACTGCGACGTCTCAAGGGGCTGGGAGTGGGGGGCACCATTTTACGGTGGTTCTCCTCCTACCTCTCGGGCGCATGCAGGATGGTGTTGGCAGGGGGCGAGATTGGCCCCGAGGCCACTCCTTTGTGGGGTGCCTCAGGGGTCGGTTCTCTCACCGCTCCTGTTCAACATCTATATGAAGCCACTGGGTGAGATCGTCCGTGGTTTTGTGGTGAGATATCATCAGTATGCTGATGATAACCAGTTTTTTATCTCCACTCCTAACCAACCCAGTGACGCCCTTGATGTGATGGTCCGGTGCCTGGAGGCAGTGTGGGTGTGGATGGGGAGGAACAGATTCAGGCTCAACCCAGCCAAGACCGAGTGCCTATATGTACCGGCATCTCAAGTTGCCCAGGAAATTCCACCGTTAACTATAGGGGGAGAGGTGTTACCCCCTGTAGATAGGGTGTGCAACTTGGGCATCCTTCTGGATGCACGGCTCAGTTTAGAGGAACAGGTGGGAGCCGTGGCCAGAGGAGCATTTGCCCAGGTTCACCTAGTGCGCCAGTTGCGCCCCTACCTGGACTGAGACGCCCTATGTATGGTCACTCATGCACTTGTCACTTCCCGTTTGGACTACTGCAATGCTCTCTACATGGGGCTGCCCTTGAGGACCACCCGGAGGCTTCAGCTGGTCCAGAAGGCAGCAGTGTGGGTTGTGATGGGAGTGTCCCGATACTCCCATGTTACACCCTCCTGCGTGCTGCACTGGTTACCAGTTGCCCTCCGAGTGAGATTCAAGGTGCTGGTTTTGACCTATAAAGCCCTTCATGGCTTAGAACCGGGATACTACGGGAGACCCTGCTGCCAATGACTATTTCTCAATGCACTGTACGCTCTCATGGACAGGGCCTCCTTGTGGTCCCGTCAGCCAGACAGTGTTGGCTGGCGACCCCCAGGGGTAGGGCCTTCTCTGTGGCAGCACCCACCCTTTGGAACCAACTGCCCCTGGAGCTCCGGGTGGCCCCTGATCTCCACTCCTCCTGCCGGGGCCTAAAAACATGGTTATTCCAACTTACTGACCTGGACTGAGGATGGACTATATGGGGAATTTTTAGAATTGTTTTAATGTTTTATTTATATTTTGGGTTTCTATGAGATCTTGATCTTCTTTTGATTGTATATTTATATTGTTTACTGTATGCCGGCCCGAGTCCTTGGGGAGATGGGGCTTAGAAATCAAATAAATAAATAAATAAATAAATAAATAAATACATACATACATACATACATACATACATACATACATACATGAATGAATAAATAAATTCCTTTACTATTTAGGACTCTGATTATTCAATACAGGTAGTCCTCGTTTTTCAACAGTTCATTTTCGTGACTGTTCAAAGTTACAATAGCACTGAAAAAAAGTGACTTATGAACATTTTTCAAACTTACGATCTTTGCAGCATTTCCATAGTCACATTATCAAAATTCAAATGCTTGTCAACTGACTCACATTTGTGACGGTTGCAGTGTCCCGGGGTCAATCTTCTTACAAACAACATCAATGGGGAAGCCAGATTCACTTAACAACTGTGTTACTAACTTAATAACTGTTGTGATTCGCTTAACAACTATGGCAAGAAAAGTCACTTAACAAATGTTTCACTTAGCAACATAAATTTTGGGCTCAATTGTGGTTGTAAATCAAGGACTATCTGAATATAAGAGATTACCTTGAATAATAATTTTTGATGCATCGATGTGTTTATTTTTTTAAACAGACTTATATAGCTGTCCACAATGTAACAATAACACTGAGTGCCATCTGAATCAGTAAAAACAATTAGAAACCCCCAAACCACACAATAAAAATCTATAAAAACTCAAGGCACTCCAAGGTAGCACTGTGCTATACTTACACACCATCTTGCTGGGTTCTGACTTCATCTTACCCTAATGCTTCTGGCAAGACCCAGCTTCCCAAGATCTTCCAGACAGCAAGGAAGGTTGGGGCTTGATGGATCTCTAGAAAAAAGATATACATTTATTTTATTTTATTTATTTATTTTGTCAAGCATGCATTTGATAATATATATAAGTATAAACATGATTATTAATACATGGAATAGATACGAATAAAAGAGAACATTAAGACAGGGATGATAGGCACATTGGTGCACTTATGCACGCCCCCTACAGACCTCTTAGGAATGGGGTTAGGTCAACAGTAGACAGTCTGAGGTTAAAGTGTTTGGGGTCAGTGGAAGAAACCACAGAGTCAGGTAGAATATTTCAGGCATTGATCCCTCTGTTGCTGAAGTTGTATTTCCTGCAATTGAGTTTTGTGCGGTTTACCCTGAGTTTGTGTCTATTGTGTGCTTGTGTATTGTTGAGGTTGAAGCTGAAGTAGTCATTGTGGTAGGACATTGTAATGGATAATTTTATGTACTACTCTTAGGTCAGACCAAAGGTGGCGTAGTTCTATTCTACAGGATAGGGGTAGCTACAGAGAAGGCACACTTTCTGGATCCTGCTAGATGACAGATTTTTAAATAAGAGACCTGGAGTGGAGCCCACCTTATTTGATCTGATGAGACAGGCAGTTGCTGCCCTACAAGTAGACTGATTCAGGTTTTAAAGATGATAACCAACCTCGAATTGCACTTGGAAAGAAACTGTAAGCCACAGAAATGATGTAATAGGAGGAGACTGAAGTGCTCAAAAGTCACATGTCACATTCTGAACCAGTTGCAGTTTTCAGATGGTCTTCAAGGGCATGCCCATATAGAGTGCATTGTAGTAATACAACCAAGAAATGGTATGGCAGAAGTTTGAATTTTTGAAATCACAAGAGTTTTCATACCTTTACCCACTACTCAAACTTTGGCCTAATATCCCTTATTTACATTTACATTTATTTATTTAAAACATTTATATATCTGCCCATAATTTAACTAACTCTGGGCAAGTCAAATCATAAGTTAAAACACATATAACAGGATACTTCCTAGCAAGTAACTGCTTTACTCCCTCCCCCCCCTCCTTCCTTCTTCCCTCCCTCCCTAATAGGAGACTTCAAGAAAAAAAGGAAAAAGATATTTATTTATTTGATTTATCAATCGCTTATAAGAGAACAGGTATATGTAGAAACATGCGGAAATTGTACCTTCTGCAATCAAGTTTGGGGGTTAACATTGAGTTTGTATCTGTTGTGTGCTCTTGTATTGTTATGGTTGAAGCTGAAGCAGTCATTGAGTGGTAGGACAATTATAAACATACTAATTTTTTACTTCCAAATTTCCTTACAATATTAGTTTTTTATGTCCAAATTGCCTTCCTTCAATCTGATTTTAATTTCATATAGGAAAATAAATGGCTGTGAATACATATATTTTCTTCTCAGAAACTAATCCAGCTGGACTGGGGATAGAATTTGGAGATTGTAATTATTTTTCATTAAATATTCCAACTCTTTCTGTTGCAAAAATGTACAAAATGTAAAACTGCATAATTTTATCAAAAGACTGGGATGAAAAGAAAGAGTCTTTCACACTTCAGGCTATAAAAGACTAATAACTAAGTACTGACTGTACTTTTTTAGAAAATGAAACTGAGTAATCTAACTGCAGGGTAAATATGTTTTGGATACTCTATGCATTGATAGATACCATATGCAACTAGCATGTGCAGAAAAATATTGGAATTTATTTTTAAAAGATGGGTTAAGAAATGTTTCAGCTGAACTGGGGCTCAGGGATAGGAATTCTTGCTTGTTGCTAGAGTCGGTGAACTATAGAATCAGAATAGTTGTAATCTTAGAAAAAGCCAAAGACAAAATACAGGACATGAACAGGATATAGTAAATAGTCATTTTAATGCCAGACATTGTAATTGCAAAAGAAATGAAATGTAAATGAGAATCTTCTGAAGGTGACTGTAGAAAATTCTTGTTTTTGCAGATAACTAACTGGAGAGACTAAAAAAAAGTCATAATCCCATATGAAAAAGTGGAGGTCACTGTTAAAGATTTCAAACATTTCACCCAGAAAAAAGAATTGTAATTTAAGGTGCATGTAGATAAAATATCTGAGTAATAACCTATTATCCATAGTGTAATTCTTGGAAAGTCCTGAAAAAGGAAAAAAATTAAAAAATCATGTAATTTTTTTTTCAGCCATTATTAAGATAGGTCTTCCTACCTTTAAAAGCATTTGAAAGACTTTTCTTCAGAGAATGCAAAAGATATGGACATTTATTTTGAGATTTTAATTCTGGAAGTTAGGTTTTTCTCTGTAATTTCACAGAATAATAGTGGGACAACAAATAAAATATCTGTCATGGAATCAAGGATGGTACAGGCTCAAGCAGGAGGCATACACATCAGATCTAGTCAGGAAGTGCTGTATTATTTTTAAAAAATGCACAGTTTTCTGTTACAAAAGAGAGACAGTGTCTCTGTCCTATGTCTCTTCTTTTGAGGGGCTATTTTAGTCTTCTAATCTCTATCCTGTTTTTTAATTTCTGTTTGTTTATGTATATTTTACCATTTTTCCATATAGCTTCCTAAATTCATACTACCTAATTTCCATTACAAAAATCTATCTAATATTCTTAATATTCTTATATCATTTTTGGGTGAGTAGTCTTATGTAGTAACTCTGTCTTAACTTCATCCTACTCTCAGGCACACTACCAAATACTTTTTGACTGTCAGCTGGGCTGGTTGTGCTACCAGCCACCTGAATTAGGCTTAATTATCATGGTGTTAGCATTGTTCCTTCTGTTATTGACACAGTCACCTTGTTTTTCTCTTTTGGAAACATAAAAGATATGACTTCCACTATTGTCATGTATTAGAAAAGAATAGGAAATTTAGAAGATGTGCCATTTGATCTGGAAATGACAAAAATTTTATTCAGTGGTTCACAAAAAACATGGAACATCATCCACAGAGGTGGAAGGAAGGAAAAGGAGGAGGGAGGGGGGAGGGAGGAGGAAGGAAGAAGGAAGGAAGGGAGTGAGTGAGTATACTTGCATCAAAGCAAACCAAAATAGAACAGATGTA
>SOZL01001372.1:0-21262 GCA_009733165.1 Naja naja
GCAGGTTAGTGGGGTGAGGAGAGGGGGATTTTTGCAGTATCCTTCCCCAGGAGTGGGGAGGGAATGGAGATTTTACAGCCACACCTACCAGGAGTGGGGAGGGAATGGAGATTTTACTGCCACACCTACCAAGCCATGCCCACAGAACTGGTAATAATTTTTTTGAATCCCACCACTGAAACATAGGAGGATAGTTTATAATGAAGTAGACCATTTGCCATGTTGTTCTGAGGTAAAGAACATGTGGCCTTCCAGACATTGCTGAATTACAATGCCTACCATCCCTCAGCACAGGCCATGTTAAACAGAGCTGCTGAGAACTCTACCTGGAGGACCAAAGGTCTCCTGTCTCTACTGCCTTATTGAATCATAATGCTATGACGCAACCTTTAACCAAATTCAGGGCAAGACTCAACTGCAATGGGACATTCAATATGTGGCACTCCAGACTATATTGAATTACAGCACCCAGCATCCCTAGAAAATAAATGGCAAGGCAGTTTAGTTTAACAATCTTTAAAAAGTCATACGTTGCCAACCTTAAACTACAGCTTTCATGACAGATGGCTATCCAGTCTCTGCTTAGATATATCTAGCTCAACATAGGCTCAATTGCAGTCAGGTACAAAAATCCAGACCCCAAGTAAAGTTCCAATTAAACTGACTTATTGCTCATGCCTATGCACAGAAATCTAGTCAACTAACACGGGGTCTTCAACCTTGGCAACTTTAAGACTTGTGGACTTCAACTCCCAGAATTCCTCCTCCAGTCATGTTAAATTCTGGGAGTTGAAGTCCACAAATCTTAAAGAAGTTTCCCTGACTAATCCATGAGCCACAAGCGAAAGAACTAGTATGGACTTGACTTTTCCTGCCAGATGTATCTTCTTTGTATAGTGATGGTGTTTTAATGAGACACAAAAGGGGCCAGATTTGCTCTTTTCTCCCCCACTTCCCATTGAATTCTATTGCATCCTTTTTCTTCATGCCAAATCTACTGCCACATGCTGCTCGTTTGAGATCTCTGAACAGATGACTCTCAGAGAAGTGAAAACTTAATCTAAGGACCACATCAACTTGCACTGATGACCATTGCTTTCCCACTGGCACCCAAGATGACTGCTAGCTTTTCTTAGTGTGGCAGTGAATTCTGAAAGTTGCAATGCCAACATGGGGCCCCAGCTGAGAAATGCTTCCCTATTGCTTTCCCATACAATTATCATAAATGCAATGCTAGCTTGTAGGTTTCAAATTATTGGCATTAAATCTTAGTGCAGTGTGGAATCCCAGCCACCAACTGCCAAGAGGACTTTATCTTTTTGCACATTTACTACAACCCGAAAAGCCAGACATCAAAAGTTCCTTCTTCCCACTCCAATAATGTCCTACTCCTTTATACTTATTTTCATCCCATATCTTGCCCTCTTTAGATGGGATTATAAATATACACATAAAGATACACATATAAAAAAACTCTGAATGGCCAGGAAACAGCAGGCTCAGAACTATAAGCCAGCTAGAATCAGCAACAGGAACCAGGGGAGTTAAGCTGAAAAGTAAGAGGACTCAAGAGGGCAAGAAGAACGGATTTTCTGAAAGTAACTGACAGAACAATCAAAACATCAGAACTCACACCCAGGTAGTCTGGACCAGGACAATACAAGGAACAATTTTACGGAAGCAGGATTTTACCATTCATTAAGGTGAAAGAGTTGGACCAGAAGAAAGGCTGAGCACCAAAGAATTAAGGCCTTTGCACTATGACGCTGGAGAAGACTCCTGTGAGTCCCTTGGACTGCAAGCTGATCAAACCGGTCAGTCCTAGAGGATATCAACCCTGACTGCTCTTTAGAAGGCCAGATCCTGAAGATGAAACTCAAATATTTTGGTCACCTAATGAGAAGGAAAGACTCACTGGAGAAGAGCCTAATGCTGGGAACGATTGCGGACAAAAGAAGAAGGGGACAGCAGAGAATGAGGTGGCTGGATGGAGTCACTGAAGCAGTAGGCATGAGCTTAAATGGACTCCAGAAGATGGTAGAGGACAGGAAGGCCTGGAGGAACATTGTCCATGGGGTCACGATATGTTGGACAAGACTTTGCAACTAACAACAACGAAGGTGAAAGAAGATAACCTACTAATAATTTTCCATGTTCTTCCTTCAAAATCCATCTAGCATGGGCTGATATGTCATGTTACCTCAAAAAGATTTGCGAATTGCCACTTGTGTCCTTTAAAAAAGAAGAAACCCAAAGTAATAGTGTTTTTTTATCAACATGCAGGATGATTTAACAGCTTGTTTGGATAACCTGCTAAAGCTGCATGGAGTTTCTTTCTGGTTTTGGCATAACAATCAACTATGGTTGAGTCAATAAAACATAACTAAATAAACTATGGCTTAGCACCCTGTACAAATACAGCCATAAAGTAAGGAGAAATCATCTCCACCAGTGTTGTTCAGTCTGGCTAGTGAATTCTGGCAGTTAAAGTCCACACATCTTTAAAGATACCAAGGCTGAAAAACACTGGTCTCCATCCACCTCAGAGAAATTAAAAACCTAGAAGCTCCTGGGGTGGAGAAAAGAATATGATTCACTTCCATTTCTTTTTCAGTAGAGCATCTGGGGCATCCTCTTATTCTGCTTGGTACATAACAGAACTATGATAATATTCATATTCCAAAAGGATGTGTAAGGGTCCATTTGGGATCAAAGAGCCTGTCCCAGGCAGTGGTAATCCAAAAAGTGAAGAAGTCAGCAGATATGGAAATTTTGCTTTTTATATACCTCACAACTGTCATCTTCACTTTTTAACCATACTTGTGGACACCTGTGGCCCCAGTGGTGCCTGAGACAAGATATCAAAAAGAATCACCATATTACTGCACAAAGGACCCAATTTAGCGTTAATGTCATGTCTAATGCAAGTAGGTAAGTTTGCATGATGACGGCATGATGTACAATTGCCACAGTGGCACAGTGGTTAAAATGTATATTGCAAGCTAACTGCATTCCCACAGACTGGAGTTCAACCCTGACCTGCTCAAGGTTGACTCAGCCTTCCATCCTTCCGAGGTGGGTAAAATGAGGTCCCAGATTCTTGGGGGCAATAGGCTGACTCTGTAAACTGCTTAGAAAGAGGGCTGCAAAGCACTGTGAAGTGGTATATAAGTCTACGTGCTATTGCGATTGCTACATGTTGCCAGTTGCTGACTTTGCTCCCTACCATGAATGTGTGTGGCTGGCCATGCCCCTATTGCTGTTGCCCACTGCAGTCATATTGCCTGAGATCTGCACATTTCATGCCATGTTCATGCACGCAGCTGGCACAAAAAGGTTATAGGAGAATGAAGATGGGTCAGACTACATGGATGGATCTGACATTTCCCATTTTGGGAAGTAAATGAGGATTAAATTCCCTTCCCTCTTTCATTGCTCCAAAATGGGATTCCAGAAAGGTATAAACTCGAGTTTTTCCAAATCTGACAACTTTAAAACATGTGGATTTCAATTGCCATAATCCCCCCACTTCTTGGAGATGAAATCCACCAATCTCGAAGTTGCCAAGTTTGAAAAACACTGGTATAAAACCATCTGGTCTTTTTCACCCAGCTAACAAAATTCCAAAGTAAAATCTGTGAAGAGACACAGCCAGGCTTGATACCAGTTTGCCATGATAATTACCATAAGAACTTATGCCAATTTTTTTTAATGCTCTGTCTCCCATGTCTTTTGTCTTCCTTTCAGGCTATGCCTTTACAAGGACTGAGATCCAAGGACTGTCTGACCTCTGACGGGTTGGGTTCTTCCTCAAGGTCACCTCAAAGTGCTTTGTTCCTGCCTTTGAGGTGACCGAAAGTACGCTGGCATGCTTTGCCTTGCCCTCATTGCTGACCCCTATTCTGTCCCAAGAAAGAGGCCAGGAAATGATGCAGTCTTGGCAAATTTAATACGGGATAAGTGAAAGAAAGGGATTGTTGGATTCCCTGAGCTTTGTCTGCTGTCCTATCAAGTGTCACCAGCCAGGAGGAAAAACATCCAGCAACTGTTCTCCTGAACACAGGCTGGGGAAGAGGTGAGTTCTGACAGGTGGCAAGATGGAAGGGTTTAGCTAGTGTCAAATTTTGCTCCGTTTTGCACAAATGTGTTGTGCCCGCATGAAAAACGCTTGTGTTTCCTGGCTTCAAGTCCATGACTATAACTTTGTTGCTTGTATCCCTATGATTTATATTGACTGTTTCCTAGTATGATTTGATTGCTTATTGTACCCTATGACTATCATTAAGTGTTGTACCTTATGATTCTTGACTCTTGACAAATGCATCTTTTCTTTTATGTGCATTGACAGCATTTGCACCAAGACAAATTCCTTGTGTGTCCAATCACACTTGGCCAATAAATTATTCTATTCTATTCTATTCTTTCCCGCCTTGAAAGAGGCGGTGGTGAGACCCCTCCTGAAGAAGCCTGCCCTGGACCCGACTGTGTTAGACAACTTTCGTCCAGTCTCCAACGTTTTGGCGAAGGTTGTTGAGAGTGTGGTGGCTTAGCAGGTTCCGCTTTTCCTGGATGAAGCGGACTACCTAGATCCGTATCAATCGGGCTTCCGACCCGGGTACAGCACGGAGACGGCATTGGTCGCGCTGATGGATGATCTCTGGAGGGCTCGGGATAGGGGTTTTTCTGTCCTGGTCCTATTAGACCTCTCAGCGGCTTTCGATACCATCGACCATGGTATCCTTTTGCGTCGCCTTGAGGGGTTGGGAGTGGGGGCACCGTTCTTGGTGGTTCTCCTCCTACCTCTCGGGTGGTCGCAATCGGTGTTGGCGGGGTCAGGTCGCCCCTAGGGTCCTCCTTGTGGGTCCCTCAGGGTCGTCCTTTCCCCCTTTATTTAACACTACATGAAGCCGCTGGGTGAGATCATCCGTGGTTTTGGGGTGAAATTCCATTACTCATGTACATTTCCACCCCAGGCCAGATCAGTGATGCCCTCTCCTGATGACTCGGTGTCTGGATGCGGTACGAACTGGATGAGCGGGAACATGCTTGACTCAACCCAGCCAAGACTGAGTGGCTGTGCATACGGCGTCCCGCCCAGTCAAGATTATCCATCTTTGGCCATAGGGGAGAGGTGTTGCCCCCTGTGGATAGGGCTGAATCTGGGGTCCTCCTGGATGGCTCCGGTTGGAGGAGCAGGTGGGGGCCGTGCCAGGGGCCTTTGCCCAGCTCCGCCTTGTTCGACAACTCGCCCTTTTCTGGACGGGACGCTCTGCGCACGGTCACTCATGCCCTTGTTACCTCTAGGCTCGACTACTGCAACGCTCTCTATTTGGGACTGCCCTTGCATACCATCCGAGATTGCAGCTGGTGCAGAATCGCGGCGCTGGTGGTGATGGGAGTTACCGGTTCTCCCATGTGACCCCCTCGCTGCCTGCATTGGTTGCCGTTGCACTCGGTGAGATTCAAGGTTTTAGTGCTAACATACAAAGTCCTTCACGACATGGGTCCTCAATATTTAAGGGAGCGCCTTCTTCCAATGTCGAATACCGATCGCCCTGTGTGAGCTCATAGGCAAGGACTCCTCGGGTCCCGTGGCGCCAATGCCGCCTGGCGGTTCCCCGACGAGCCTTTTCTGTCGCAGCCCTGACCTTTGGAATCAACTGCCTTTGGAGCTCCGCCTGGCCCCTGACCTCCGCACCTTTCACCGAGTTGAAGACCTGGTTATTTGACCAACCCGGCTGTGACCCTTTGGGGAGGGTTGCTTTTAATTATTTTATAAATGTTTGAACTTATAATTTAATTTAATTGTTTTTAATGTATTTATTGTCTCTTGTTTTTAGTTGTAAGCCTTAGTCTTCGGAGATGGGGCAGCATATAAGTTCAAATAATTAATAAATAAATAAATAAATAAATAAATAAATAAATAAATAAATAAATATTCTATTCTATTCTATTCTATTCTATTCTATTCTATTCTATTCTATTCTAGCACTATTCTGGAACAACCCTAAGCTTGGATTTAAGATTAGCCTGAAAACTAGCCAACATGAGATGAAATGTAAAGGATGAAATATTGCAGGTAGTCCTCGACGTACAACCACAATTGAGCCCAACATTTACGTTGCTAAATAAGACATTTGTTAAGTGAGTTTTGCCCCGTTGTATGACTTTTCTTGCCACAGATGTTCAGTGAATCGCTGCAGTTGTTAAAAGTTTCTAACATGGTTGTTAAGTGAATCTGGTTTCCTCATTGACTTTGCTTGTCAGAAGGTCACCAAATGGTGATGGCATGATCCTGGGCTAATGCAACCGTCATAAATATGAGTCCATTTCCAACTGAATTTCTATCATGTGTGGAAAATGGTCCTAAGACACTTTTTTCAGTGACGTTACTTCAAACGATCACGAAGGGAACCACTGAAAGTCGAGGACTATCTGTATTTAGAGTGAATGAACGGATTGTCAAGTGCATTTCAATGGTGAACCGCTACAGACTGCTTTGAAAAAGAGGAGAGGGAAAACGAGAGCCAAAGAGGAAAGCATTAGGAAATTATATGAAGCTTGTTTGTGAGGTGTGTCAGAGGTGGTATTCAGCAGGTTCTGACCAGTTGTGGAGAACCGGTAGCAGAAACTGTGAGTAGTTCAGAGAACCGGCAAATACCACCTCTCACTGGCTCCGCCCCCATCTATTCTCTGCCTCCCGAGTCCCAGCTGATTGGCTGGGTCTTCTTTGGCTGCCCTGCACAGGAGAACGAAGTTGGAAAGCAGGTTAGTGGGGTGGGGAAGGAATGGGGATTTTGCAGTAACTTACCCCTGCCATGCCCACCAAGCCACGCCCACCAAGCCATGCCCACAGAACCTGTAGTAAAAAATTTTGAATCCCACCACTAGTATGTGTGTGTGTGTGTGTGTGTGTGTATGTATGTGTGTTTGTGTCACTAAATGCACTGGCAAGGTTCATCCATACCTTGCAGATGAGTTTGATTTCAGCATAGTGTGCTGCCCAAACTTAGCCAGTATGGCTTGAACACCACCATTTATGATTCAACATCTTGTGGTATGCTCAAAAGCCAGGGTTAGACAATCCTGGCTTAATGTAGGAAATCAGATGGTTTCGGGAAAGTAAAGAAGACCTGAGCTTTTCCTGCAGATTTCCATGCATGCTTCTCACTCTAGGCCAGTGTTAAGTATTATTCACTTGTTTTCTCTATTCATGGATTGTGCCGATTAAAAGAGGGTTTGGGTAGGATAAAGAAAGAATTACTGCCTTTTGAAATGGGAACTCAGCAGACTTATGTTTTCACTTGCTCTATAAATATAACAATGGAAATCCTTCATCAAAAATCCTGGGCTGAAAGATTATTTCTGTAATTCAATGGCGGGTGTAGGGGAGGGGGGAGTGGAGGAAGGGGGAGAGGGTGGAAATCACAAAAGCCATTGCTCTTTTCCAGTGATTTTCAACACGAGTGCAAAACAATAGGAAAATGTTAAACATTTTCATTAGCTGCTGTTGTTTCAATCATTAAGTTACACTAAGCTCAGTCTTCCTTTGTTTTCCAAGCTACATTGATTATTCCAAAACAAAGGGAAATGAATGTTGCTTGACAATCTCTTTTCCCTACCATTGCAATCCCCAGGCATAAGTAACAATGGGCAAATTTCCAGTTTGTCTCTAGCATTTTTTTCTCTCTTCAGTTTTAATCCTACGGAAGAATGAATCTTAACACACGTCAAGTACGTCATGGAAATACTCAAGAAACCACAATCTTTCAGCTGCTCTAAGCAACAGGACAATTCATAACCACTTCAATTCAAACACTTCAGAACTTTTGCTGGAGCCTTGGGGAAGGTACACTCTTATTGTACTTTAAATACAATGCTTTTATTAGCAATGGTTTAAAAAATGACACAGGGAACCAGAGTTAGAGGTAGGCACTCAGGACCTCTGTATAAGAGACAAATTGTTAAGAGTTGTTAAGTCAGTGTTTTTCAAGCTTGGCAACTTTAAGGTGTGTGGACTTCAACTCATAGAATTCCCCAGCCAGCCCTCGTTGGAGAGTTTTAGGACTTGGAAGTTCACACATCTTAAAAGTTGCCAAGCTTGAAAAACACTGGGTTAAACTGTTGGACTAGAGGTGGGAAGACCAGGATTCTAGACTACCTTTAGCCATGGAAGCTCATTAGGTGTAATGATATGTGGGAATGAACTTGAGGGACTGGATGAATGCCAAGGGAACAGTCAAATAAGAGGAAGCATAGCCCACAGCTGCATAGTAAGCAGAGCAAGAAGCTCAGGAGGGAACCTCCCTAAGTTATCAGGCTGTAAAGGTGATGGCAGGAGAATTGTATTTTCAGTCTTGTAAGATTCTGTTAATGTAGCTTTACAATAAAGTAGAATTTAACTCATATGGCCCTGTTTCTTGTCTGGTCTTCTTGGTAAGGCCGACACCGGATGATTTCTCAGCCCTGTCTACCTCACAATGTTCTTGTTATGGAGAAAAAAAATAGAAATACTGTGCATGCTTCCTTGAATTCCTGAAAGACAGAATAGAAATCTAATCAATAAAATTTGAATTACCTGTTTTTTTCCAGAGTTTAGCCATCTCTAATAGTGGGTTCTTGTCAAGCTGTTGTGCTTTAGAAGATTTTTTCATGCAAGGTTCTCTGCATTTCTAATTTTGAGAATATGTCATAGGCACCCTCGCAAAATGGCTGTGTTGATAATACCACCAGATGCAAAGCATCCATTTACAAAAAAGGCAAGTCTGTCAGCTATATCATTTAGCCTGCTTTTTCCCTACTTCTTTTGGGGTAGACAGGTACAAATATTTCCAAACATGGGGCTGCAGCTTTCAACTGCTTATTTTCTCAGAATGCCTGATGGGATTCTGGTGAATTACAGTATACTTTGAATCAAGATGTGGAAGGAGATTAGCAAATAGGTTTGGAGAATGTCAGTTTTCCATTCACATGAAGGTGTTGTGGGCACAGCATTAGGGATTTCTCCTACCAATATATAGGAAGAGTCAAAAAGAACATGATGAAACATATACCAAGGGTGATTTTTAATGGCAAACTGAAATATGTTTTATTTGATACTAGCATCAGTTTGACATTTTTAAAACAAGAAAGAATGGGCAAAAAAAAGCACTTGTGCAAGTTCACATTAATTTTTATTTGCAAATTTTTGTAGTTTGGTTTGCAAACCCCACTAAGCAAACAGCAAGCAAACTATTGTCCAATAAGCAGATTGTGTCAGCATCAGTTAGCTATTGTGATAGCATAGTTCAGGCCTTGGCCAAAGGCAGGGAAGCACATAGATACAGACTGACATTCAGCATCCGGATCTGTGCAATGGTTGGGTGAATCCTACAAAGCCACCATCCGAACTTCAAGGAATGAGACTTTAATAGGTCCAAGATCAAGAGCCCAAGCAACTAAATGCAACAGCAATATTTTTCAACACTGGCCAGTTTTTAAGCAAAGACTTTTATAGCTCCGCATTCAGGGAGCCTTCACCCAAAACCAACTGCTCATCTGTTCACCAACAACTCAGTTCATCAAAGGGGATGGAATAAACCATTACTCCCAAGTAGCAAGATAGACTGGCTTTCAAGTCTATCTGGGCTTTCAACCTTCTGGCTTTATAGATACTGGTAAAGGTTCCCCTCGCACATACGTGCTAGTCGTTTCTGGCTCTAGGGGTGGTGCTCATCTCCGTTACAAAGCCGAAGAGCCAGCACTGTCCAAAGATGTCTCCATGGTCATGTGGCTGGCATGACTAAATGCCAAAGGTGCACAGAACGTTGTTACCTCCCCACCAAAGTGGTTCCTATTTTTCTACTTGCATTTTTACATGCTTTCGAACTGCTAGGTTGGCAGAAGCTGGGACAAGTAACGGGAGCTCACTCCATTACGTGGTGCTAGGGATTCAAATCACCGAACTGCTGAGCTTTCTTATCGACAAGCTCAGCATCTTAGCCACTGAGCCACCACTTCTGGCTTTATATCCTCCATCATTTCAGAAGAAGACTATAGTAGACTAATTCTATATTGCTTCCAAGAAAGTTGCATGGGTGGGAGATTCTATGCTTTCTCTTGGAAGAGTTATCCAGTCCAAGTTTCATTAAAACACCCAGAACCACAATAGAAAAAAAAGGGAGGAGAGATATTATCCATTGTTATCTGGATAGAGCACAGCCATGCTGTTCATCTGATTAGGCTTTCCCACTAAGATGAAAGGTGTTTTTATTCAATTTACAGATTTAAAAAAAATAGAAATCAGCACATGCAATTAAATAAATTAAATACAAATTAAATTAATTAAATACATTAAATAAATTAAATACAAATCTGTCTCTTTTGTTTGGGATGATGCATACCAATGCTGGGATTCAAAATTTTAACTACCAGTTCTGTGGGCGTGACTTGGTGGGCATGGCTTGGCTTGGTGAGCGTGATGGCAGGGGAAGGATACTGCAAAATCCCCATTCCCTCCCCATTCCTGGGGGAAGGTTACTGCAACCATGCCCTGCTTGCCAGCTCCATTCTCTTGTGCAGGGCAACAAAGAAGACCCAGCTGATCAGCTGGGACTTGGGAGGCAGAGAATAGATGGGGGTGGGGCCAGTCAGAGGTGGTATTTGTCAGTTCTCCAAACTAATCAAAATTTCCGCCACGGTTCTCCAGAACTGGTCAGAACCTGCTGAATACCACCTCTGATGCGTATTACCCTTAACCATGCTTTTTTGTTAGCTTTGAATAAGACAGATATGTATTAATAAAGTGAAACAATTGCAGACCGAGATCAAATGTTGGTTGCTTCAGGAATACAGAAAGTCTCTGGCTCTCTCCCACACACTGGCTCCCTTAATAACTCAGCCTATTATTACTAAGTAGGAAGTTTGGAATTTTATCTGCTCTACTTTATTGACCTGTCTTGGTGTTATTGAATTATTACCATTTTATACCATTTATTTATTTATTTATTTATTTATTTATTTATTTATTTATTTGGCTTGTATGCCCCCCATCTCCAAGACTCGCTCTCAACTAAAACAACCACAATAAATAATTAAAAAGGAATTAAACAGATCACAAGCCCAAAATAGTAAATCTAAAATTTAAAATAATTTAAAACCCATCCCCCAGGGAGGGTCACAGCCATGGTCAAACAGCCAGGTCTTCAAATATTTATATAATGAGATTCTACAAAGGGGCTGTTACTAATAATAAAAACTTAAGTTCTTGTCCCAAGGGACTTATATGCTAGAGCTCAACAGAAGGAAGATAATCATTCCAGTTATATTTATTTTATTTATTTATAGCCCACTTTCATTTTTTTAAATAAATACCTCAAGGTGACAAACATCTCTAATAGTCCTTTCTCGTCCTATTTTTCCTACAACAATAACCCTATGAGGTGAGAGTCTATGGAGATTTTCAGTCATCCAGGTCATGGTTGTCCCAAAGGGGCTTTTTTCAGGAGGCAACAGGACTTTCTTGTTTTTTCTTTGAAGATGTTTCACTTCTCATCCAAGAAGCTTCTCCACTCTGACTAGATGGTGGGGAATGGAAGGATTTCTACTCCTTGCAGACAGCTGGTCATTTGCATTCACTCAGAGAGCTGTTGAGGCCACTTGGAGGTTTATCTGTGTCCACAGGGTCACTTGAGTAGTGCAAATGGGTGTGGAGCCTTCTTGGCTGCTTCTTGGATGGGAAGTGAAATGTCTTCAAAGAAAAAACAAGAAAGTCCAGTTGCCTCCTGAAAAAAGCCCTTTTGGGACAACCTGTGAGGTGAGTTGGGCTGACAGAGAATGACAGGCCTAAAGCTACCCAGCTCACTTTCAGACTTATGGCGGGACTAAACCCACAGTTCTCTAGTTTCTAGCCTGGTGTCTTAAATCACTAAACCAACCTCTAGTGTCAAACAGAATCTAGATCACTCTAAGAGAGACTTGAGGTCAAAGAAAAGTTGGGTTCTGGTGAAGTGTTTGAAAGCAGAAAATCAGATAACTTCAGGAGGTGGTTTCAGGCCCAGTGGGTTGCAAGATAGAAAATGACAGGGCAACTTAAAGGACAAGGACACTGGTGAAGATTTGGGAAGGAATTCCAGGCAAAAGAAAAAGGAAAACTCTTTGGGTAAGCATGTTTGTCAAAGGGATGTAAACTATTCCAAGAATCTTACTTTTAGAAGGACTAATTGCATTTGGGTGAACTTAACTCCTTTAGATTTGTGCCAGAAGTCATGTTTATGACCCATGTACAAGATCAACCAGATGACCAACATTAGTGACAGACTGTGGAATTCACACATGATATGCATCTGTCAGTTATGTGCTATTTAAGTTGTTTTCAACTCCTAGTGATATTTATTTATATATTTATTTTTTTATGCCATCCATCTCCCCTCTAAAGTGACTCTGGGCAGCTTATAGGCTATAAAGCAAACAGAAAAATAATTAAAATATATTAAAAATGAAGCAGATAGATTTTTCCCGATGATGACCCCTAGGCTGGTCTTCCAAGTCTCCCAACAGTGCACTTATAGCCACTATAACTGAGTCCATCCATTTTGCTGCTGGTTGTCCTCGTCTCTTTCCTTCCACCTTTTCCAGCATTAGAGTGTTTCCCAGGGAGCTGGCTATTCACATAATATGTCCAAAGTACTGTGTTTCCCCGAAAATAAGACCTACCCCGAAAGTAAGACCTAGTGTAAATCTCCAGTTCCAGGAAGTCTTTTCAGGGAGCAACCATGCACCAAAACACCCCCTACACACTCACACCCACTATTTGGCACCATAAATATATAAGACCTACCCGAAAATAAGACCTAGTGTGTTTTTGGGAGCAAAAAAAAATATAAGACAGTGTCTTATTTTCGGGGAAACACGGTAGGATAATTTGAGCTTGGGTTATTTGTGCCTCTAGGAAGAGTTCTGGATCGATTGCTTTGATGATCCATTTGTTTGCTTTCTTGGCTGTCCTTGATATTCTCAGCATGACAGCAAAGTTCAAAGACATTAATACTGTTTCTATCCAACTTCTTCAAACTCTAGTCTTTGCTTCCATAAAGTATCACATATTTTGCTTCCATAAAGTATCACTTGCACAATTCTAGGTCTTTGTAGATACGGTCACATCACAACATTTGAATATTTGAGTACTGTATTTGTTTTTAAAAGGATTTAGAGGAAAATCCATTTGTTGCTCCAAGATACCTTTCCATTAAGTGGCTGGACTGACCTTCTAACTCTCATGCTGCCAGTTTAAAACCATTTTGCAGAAAACCATCCTGGACGATCATTCTAATTGTTGTGTCACACATATGTCTACCACTATATTTATATCTATCTATATCTATATCTATCCATAGATATAGATATAGACAGGGTGTATGCTCTTAATAAATTTTTTATAAAATATTTGTTACAGTTTGTCCTCAATTAACAACTTTTCATCCAGTGACTGTACCAAATGACAGCAGAAGTGAACAAATGGTAATTATGTTGTTGGTCTGAGCTCTGAGCTTGGCAATTTGGTTGCAAATGTTTCATCCCCATTCGAGGAGACATCTTCAGAGTGCTTTGGAGTGTGCTTGCCTGTGGGAGCACTGGCCTTTAAATCCAAAGCACACTGAAGATGTCTCCTCAAATGGGGACGAAACGTTTGCAACCAAATAGCCAAGCTTGGAGCTCAAACCAACAACATAACTACCAACCTGAACTACTAATATTCAAAGATATTTCAAATGGTAGTTAGGTCCAGTTTCTGAAGTTATGACCATTGCAGTGCCCCAGCTGTCATGTGATCAGAAGTCCGGTGCTTGACAACCCCCTCACATCTACAACCACAAGGGCCCAGGGGCGCAAGCAGGGGTTTTAATCGGAATAGGGTTGGTAAGGGGCATTTATGTAATTGTTTAATTACATTTTTAGAAGGGTTAGGGAGGAGGGAGGGGTGTAGGTTCGGGTGGGAACTTGGGGGGGTTCCGCCAAATCATGTTCAATCTCAGTCCAAGTTGGGAGTGGGCCCCGGTTGGAACTTGGGGGGGGTTCCATTAGACCAATTTCAATTCCAGTCCAGGTCAGGAGCGGGTCGCAACGGGGAGAGGATGGGGTTGGGGTGCGACGGGGCTCTAGGGCAAGGGGTGGGGATTGCAACCCCCACGGCGATTGGGAATGGCAGGAGATGGAGAAACAGAGGGCCATATCGGAATTTGGGCGTGCACCACCGCTATCTTCGAGCGGTGGTGCGCCACCTCTTATTTCCCCACTCCCGGGAGATCAGGTCTCTGGGCTCCGGCTGGTTTATGTGAATGCCAGGTCCATGGTGAATAAAGCTCCCCTCATCTGCGAATTGAGGAGGACACGGACGTGGCCTGCATTACGGAGACCTGGTTGGGTTCAGAGGGAGGAGTCCCTCTATCTGAGTTATGCCCTCCAGGTTTCTGGGTGCTACACCAATCTCAAGCCCAGGGTAGGGGCGGCGGAGTGGCAGTTGTTATTAGGGAGACCCTATGTCCGAGGGAGGTCACCGTCCCGCAGATTGGCGGGTATGAGTCTCTCCTCCTGTGGATGGGTCCTGGCAGTCAGTTGGGTCTGTTGCTCACGTACCTTTCTCCCAGCTGCGTGACAACGGCCCTGCCCGAGCTGCTTGATGTTCTCTCGGGAGTGGTGGTTGAGTTCCCCAGACTTTTGGTTCTGGGGGATTTCAACCTACCCTCTCTCGGTGGGACGTCGAGTATGGACCAGGAGTTCATGGCTTCCATGACGGCTATGGACCTGACCCAAATAATTCAGGCCCGACTCATGGAGGGGGGCACACACTGGACCTGGTTTTTATCTTGGAACAGTGGTGTAATGATCTGGGTGGGGGATTACCAACTATCCAACCCCTGTCATGGACCAATCATTACCTCCTCCGGCTGGTCTTCCAGCATGTCACCCCACGTCGCTGGGATGTGGAACCTACTAGGTGGTTCCGCCCCAGGAACCTGATGGACCCGGAGGGGTTTCAGACGGCGCTTGGGTTGTTTCCTGCCTCCCTTATCCACGGCTTGATCGAGGCCCTGGTGGACGCCTGGCAACGGGCTGCCTCAGAGGCTCTCGACCATGTTGTCCCTTTGCGGCCCCTGACCTGATGCAGATCTCGGTTAGCTCCTTGGTTTTCCGTGGAGCTCCGGGAGATGAAGCGTCGGAGGAGGGGCCTAGAGAGCAGCTGGAGGTCCAGTCGGTCCAAATCTGACCGATGCCAGTTAAGAGCCTTTACGAGGACTTATCTGGTGGCAATGAGAGTGGCGAAGTATGCTTACTTCTCCTCTCATTGAGTCCGCAGATAATCGCCCAGCCGCCCTGTTTAGGGTCACCTGTTCCCTCCTTAATCAGGGGGCGAGGGAGGACCCTTTGCAGGGGCGGGCCAAGGAGTTTAGTCAGTATCTGCTGGATAAGATCTCTCAGATCCAGGCCGGCCTGGACTCTGACTGGCTAGAGTCTGACGAGGGAGTAACGACGGATCTTGTGGATACTATCTGGGATGAGTTTGAGCCTGTGACTCCAGATGAAGTGGACAGGATTATGCGGAGGCTGAGTTCCACCATGTGTTTATTGGATCCGTGTCCCTCCTGGCTGGTTTATGCCTCCCGGGAGGTTACATGTGACTGGCTCCAGGCAGTGGTCAATGCTTTGTTAAATGAGGGATCCTTCCCCGCCGCCTTGAAGGAGGCGGTGGTGAGGCCTCTCCTTAAGAAGCCTGCCTTGGACCCAGCCATTTTGGATAACTTTCGTCCTGCCTCCAACCTTCGCTTTCTTGTGAAGGTTGTTGAAAGCGTGGTGGCCCGACAGCTTCCGGGGTTCCTGGAGGAAGCTGATTACCTAGATCCGTATCAATCGAGTTTCAGGCCCGGATACAGCACGGAATGGCATTGGTCATGCTGGTGGATGATCTCTGGAGGGCTCGGGACAGGGGGTATTCCTCGGTCCTAGTCCTATTAGATCTCTCAGCGGCTTTTGATACCATCGACCATGGTATCTTATTGCAACGCCTCAGGGGGTTGGGGGTGGGAGGCACCGTTTTGCAGTGGTTCTCCTCCTAGCTCTCTGGTCATTCGCAATCGGTGTTGGCAGGAGGGCAGAGGTCAACCCCGAGGCCCCTCGCTTGTGGGGTGCCCCAGGGGTCGGTCCTCTCTCCCCTCCTGTTCAACATCTATATGAAGCCACTGGGTGAGATCATCCAGGGTTTTGGGGTGAGGTATCATCAGTATACTGATGATACCTAGCTTTTTATCTCCACCCCAAACCAACTCAGTGACACCATCTCCGTGATGCCCCGTTGCCTGGAGGTGGTGCAGATCTGGATGGGAAGGAACAGGCTCCAGCTCAACCCAGCCAAGACTGAGTGGCTGTGCATACTGGCATCTCGGATGATCTGAGATGTTCCATCGTTAGGCATGGGGGGAGAGGTGTTGCTGCCAGTGGAGAGGGTGCGCAACTTGGGTGTCCTCCTTGGCTCAGTTTGGAGAACCAGGTGGGAGCCGTGACCAGGGGGGCATTTGCCCAGGTTTGCCTGGTGCGCCCCTATCTGGACCAAGATGCCTTGCGTACGGTTACTCATACGCTCATTACCTCCCAAGTCAACTACTGCAATGCTCTCTATATGGGGCTGCCCTTGCGGACCACGCGGAGGCTTCAACTGGTGCAGAATGCGGCCACGCGGGTTGTGATGGGAGTATCCCGATACTCCCATATTACACCCCTCCTGCGCAAGCCAGTTGCCCTCCGAGTGAGATTCAAGGTGCTGGTAATTACCTATAAAGCCCTACATGGCTTGGGGTCGGGGTGCTTGCAGGAGCATCTCTTGCCAGCATCGACTGCCCATCGCCCTGTGTGCTCCCACAGGCAGGGCCTCCTTGGAGTGCCATCAGCCAGACAGTGTCGGCTGGCGACCCCCAGGGGTAGGGCCTTCTCCGTGGGAGCACCCACCCTGTGGAATCAGTTGCCCTTGGGTCGCGACCTGAAGACATGGCTTTTCCAACAGGCTGGCCTGGACTGAGGGGGGTGGGCTTTTTATATATGTTTTATGTCTAGTTTTTATGGGTTTTAGATAATTGTTTGGCTTGTGGTTTAATAATAATTTTAATAATTTTTTATAACTTTTTTACTGTGTGTTTTTTATGATGTGAGCTGCTCTGAGTCCTTTGGGAGATAGAGCGGCATATAAGTCCAAACAAACAAACAATAAATAAATAAATATCTCCCCCCCCCCATTGCTGTTCTTTTGGCTGTTCTATACTCTGCTGCCCTGCAACCCCCAGCTGACTGCCAACTTCTTCCTCCTGCTGCTGCCTCACCATTTGCAAGGCATCTGATGGCCAGACCAGGTCTTCTTTCCAAGGTCAACTTATTCAAATCACACGTCGCCTTCTCACAAAGCTTGAAGCCAGAATGGCAGGGACAGCTAAGGAGTCAGGCCCTTCCCTTATCAAGGAATCCTTGCTAAGGCCTAGGTGACATCCAGTTAGCAACAGGAACTGTAAAGTGCCAGGATTGCCGTGGTGGCGCAGTGGTTAGAATGCAGTACTGCAGGCTACTGCTGCCTGCCTGCAATTTGGCAGTTAGGCTCAAGGTTGTTTCAGCCTTCTGAGGTCGGTAAAATGAGGACCCAGATTGTTGGGGGTAATATGCTGACTCTGTAAACTGCTTAGAAAGGGCTGCAAAGCATTGTGAAGTGGTATATAAGTCTAAATGCTATTGCCACTGCTAAGCAATGTGGTCATGTGACTTCATGCTTCATGACTGCATCACTTGGCAACTGATAGCCCTGCCCCAATTACCATCCTTAAGTAAAGACTACCTGTTTATATAAGCTGTTGGAGATTACTTTGCTGTAAAACGAGCAGAGAAATATTTAAAATGATGCAAACTGTTTGTAGAGAGTAGCAAGATGTTTTCCAAATTATTTTTAAAGTGAAATTCAACAGCCATCTCCAAGACATGAGCAACGATTACCCTTCCTATGTTCCTAAACGATGTTTTGCAGCACAACGGGGAGGGGAAAACATATTCCACCTGATCCAACTTCCTGTTTTTAGCTTCAATACAGCCTCTATTTTAAAAAAAATCTATCTTTTAAGGGCATCTTAGCTGGCAAAGAATATATCAGTCCAGGATGAGTCTGCTCAACAACAACAACAATAAACAACAACAAAAGTAAATGCCTCATTACAAATTCTTTAAGAGTCTGAAAGCAAAATTCCCATTACGGTAACATTCTTACATACATCTTTGGGGCCTCCCTAATCGGAGCACACAATAAGTAAAGGTGGAAATGGAACAATCAAAATGATACAGGTAATCCTCAAGATACGACCATACTTGAGTCTGACAATTACAGACATAAGTTCTGATGGTTGTTATGGGAGTCATGTGACTGGAGCTGATTTTATCACTTTCTTTGCAGTGGTTATTAAGCAAATATGGCAGCTGTAAGGCAAATGCCATGGTTGTTAAGAAACCCATGGCTTGCTATGCGCTGGTTTTTGTCAGAAACTGAAACTAAATACCTGCTAAAGGGCAAAACTATCATCCATCGCAGTCTTGTGACCATGGGGCACTGCAAATGGCCATAAACATGAGGAATAGGAAAAGAATAGGAAATAGGATAGGAAAGGCCTAGGGGAAGGTAAAGTAACTTTCAGTTATCCTTAGATTCTTTGAAGTCAGTTGGGGTGTGATCCTAGAATGACTAGGGTACTGAATTTATTTCTATTAAATAAATTTATATGGCTGTCCAACTCACATGTAGTGATTCCAGACAGCTTACCACATGAAAGAAAGGACAACATAAAAGCCTGCCACTCCAGAGTGGCAACAGATACAAACATTCTAGCTATTTGATTGGCTCTATATCAGCCTGGGGTGCACAGGTTGCCTGTTAGAAGCCCGTCTTCAAGGCCTTCCAGAAAAATAATAAGGTAGTGTCCAATCGTATCTATGAGGGAAAGATATTGCATAGGGAGGGAGCCACCATGGAGAAGGGCTTACTTCATGGTCCCACTAGATTGCATCACACTCATATCAGAAGCACCAAGGTGCTTCTGGGTTGAAAGAATTAGCCGGTGACACCACTGTTGCCTGGACAATGCCCAGTTGGGGGTTCCTTTCATGCCGTAGTCTGGAGCAAAGGATGAGAGCTCACCGGCCCCATGACAGCACTCAAGTCTTAAACATGAACTTGCTAACCTCCAACCCGGCATCCTAACCACATGGGCCTCCATGCTCCTATTGTCCCACTAGACTTCCTTAACAGAGATGACCTGTCACATGCCCTGCCTTCCTGAAGAGAGGCAGTCCTTCAAACAATCCTGAGCCATATAGGACTTTAAAGGTGAGACTCAGCAACTTGAACTGCATTCAAAAGCAAACTGGCAACCAATGTAGCTTTCACAAAAGAAATATGCAGACATCTAGGCTTGTGAAAAACTGTGCAGGATTTTGAACTATCTGAACCTTCCAGATACTCTTCAAGGGTCCCATGTAGAGTGCATCACAATTGTCCAAACAGGAGGTAACCAAGGTGTGGGTGACTGTGAGAAGATGCGTTGGTCCATAAATGGTGCACAATGGGCAGGTGTCCAAAGGCCCTCCTAGCCACGGCTGACACCTGCTCCTCCAATTTGCATGATGTACCAACACCTTAAATGACCAAGGACAGGGGTCCTGAGAAGGCAGCCACAAACAAATTCAGCATGGCTCTTTTTTTCTGATTCAGAAACCTTCCAAGCACTGAAACAAACAGAATTTTTTTCCAAAGAAAGAGACTGAAAGGGAGGGGGAAAGGTAGGGAGCAGAGAAGTGAATGTTTATGAATCAGACAGTTTAAGTGTGTACATTGGGAGGCTGGCAGGTGGGCGATGTGCAAAAGAACAGAGAGCTGAGTTAGATGAGTCAGGAAGTCCACTTCCCTTCCTTTCCTTCCCCTTTCCTTTCCTTATTCCTTTCCCTTCCCTTCCTTTCTCTTTTCCTTTCCTTTCCTTTCCTTCCTTTCCCTTCCCCTTTCCTTTCTCCTTTCCTTTCCCCTTCCCTTCCCTTCCTTTCCCTCCTTTCCTTTCCTTTCCCTTCCCTCCCTCCCTTCCCTTCCCTTCCCCTTCCTTTGCCTTTCCCCACCAACCAAGAAGCTTAAATACTAGAAAATAAGGATTTCACAACATCATAGACGGCAGTCTTTTGTCCGCTAAACATGTTGGCCTTTGTTCCCATGCCCCACATCCCTGGAAGGGCTGATCAACTTATGGGATGTGTACATAAGCAACAGATCACTACCCAAAACACTTTAAAGCCCTTTTAGCTATTAACCCAATATCATGTAAAATAATTCCCACAAAAATGCCTTATTTGCCCAGGATATACTGTCATGGGTCATACATCACAGCAGGACACTATTTCCTTTGATGGGGGATGAACCAGTCAACATTGTTGGGGATCATACAATACTCTAATAAACCACAATGAAGGGTTCCAACACTAATGATTAGTCTCTTGTGCTGCTACAAGGCACAATTCTTCTGGCCCAGAAAATATTTCAGAGAAATATTACCTGGGAACTTCACAAAACCTTGTCCAGCTTTGTCTACCGCAGTGCATCTTCTGCCAGCTTATCTTAGCTGCTGCAATTAGAAAAAACAAGATAAAGGAGGGCTGGGGAAAGGAAAATCAACATACAGTTATGCGAGAAGCATATGCTTTCTTCTCAGCAACCATTTTATCACTTCTTTTAAATAATAAATCTATATCTTGAAAGTTCAACTGCCGAGTCACCTCCTTCAAAGCAATGAGATCAGCTTCTAAACTCCTTTTCTCGCTGGCAGTGTGGAGGCCATTATTTTTGCGTGAAATAGGAGAAACATGAGTTAATTTAAATTTAACTGAAGTTAACCGAAGTTAAGTCACAGGAGAGAAAACTTGATATTCTGGAAAAACTTAAAGAGGAGATGGAGCCCCAAACATCGGGAAGGAAGCACTGTCTGCTCTCCCAAGCGAATGTTCTGTGGCCAAAGAAGAAGTTCAGTTTCCCATCCTATTGCCCCTTATCTGCGAAATGCAATTTAATAATAATTAATAATGCATCCACTCTGGAAATTCAAGGCACCTTACATGGGGACCTCCCTTCATTTTATTTCCAGAATAACAACCCGTGAGGTGGTTTGGATTAAAATGGAGCAGCTGGTCCAATATTAAGTAGCTTCCAAGGCTGTGGGTGGATATGAAC
>SOZL01001373.1:0-19980 GCA_009733165.1 Naja naja
ACAAACAAATAAATAAATAAATAAATAAAATAATGATTACCTAATCTGACCCTCTGTGAGCAGCCAGATAGGAAATCCATAATCCAAAGGCAGATTGAATTAGAAAGCCCAAGATCCAGAAGTTTAGACACTAGTCTATGTGGAAGAACTGTGTTAAACGCAGAACTAAAATCCACAAAGCATCCTCACATAGCCCCCCGCTGTTCTAAATGAGTCAGAGCAGTGTGAAGAATGATGGCTATAGCGTCCTCTGTAGATCTATTTTTTTCTGTATGCAAACTGGTGTTTATCAAATGTATGCGGAAGACCAGAAATGATGTGCCAGCAGACCAATTTCTCAAAGCACTTCATGATGATGGGAGTGAGTGCCACTGGTCTGTAATCGTTGAGGTTATTGATAGGGAACTTCTTTGGCAGCGGAACAATGATGGAAGCCTTCAAACAAGATGGAATAGTGGACTGGGATAAAGACTGATTGAAGATCCTGGTAAAGACTCCAGCCAACTGATCAGCACAGTCTTTAAGCACTCGCCAGAGATACTGTCAGGACCGCAGCCTTTCTACGGTCCACAGCCCTCAGAATGCTGCTCACCTCCTGTTCTTCCACAATGAGGTGGGGGCTACAATTGGCTGGCAGTTATGTTTTATCTGTTTCTGATGTCTCCACTTCAAAGCGAGCAAAGAAAAGATTCAGTTCCTCTGCCAATGAAGCATCCCCCTCAGCAGGGATGACATTGGTCGGTTGATGGTTTGTAATTTGTTGAATCCCTCACCACAACTGCCTAATGTTATTGCTATAAAAATTATCCTCAATCTTCCTCTTATAATCAGTCTTGGCCTTCGAATACCTTTCTTCAGATTAGCTCTGGCAACACTGTATCTTGCCCCATCACCAGACCTAAAGGCCTTGGTCCTGTCACGCAAGAGGCGCTGGACTTCCTTGGTCATCCAGGGTTTCTGATTGGGATAGATCCTAATACATTTATCCACAGTGATAGTATCTGTGCAGTGTTTGATATAGCACAGAACAGTTGCAGTGTGCATCTATAGGGCAGGGTGGTAAAAGATGTCCCAATTTGTGTTATCAAAACAATCCTGAAGTTGTTGGGAAGCATCTTCTGGCCAAGATTTCACTGTCTTTATTGTAGGCAGAGCCCGTCTTCTAAAAGGGATGTACTCTGGTGCTAAAAGCAGTGACATATGGTCTGATTGTCCCAAATGTGGTAACTGTATAACCTTATAGCCATGTTTGATGTTGGTATATACTTTGTCCAATATGTTTGCTCCTCTAGTAGCACACTTAACATGCTGATACAATTTAGGGAGCAAGAGAAAAGGAAAGAAAGAAAAGGGAGAGAGAAAGGAAGTGAAAGGAAGAAAGGGGGATGGAAGGAAGGGGCAGAAAGAAAGGGAAAGGAAGGAAAGAAAGAGGGATAGAGATATAAATGAGATATATGAATGGATAGATAAATACATGGAAGGAGGGAAGGAGGGAGAGAGAAAAAAGGAGAGGAAGGAAGGACATAAACCCTGGCTTCAGAAGACTTTGAAGCAGCACAGCAATCTAGGGCTGATCTGCAAGGGATCTTGGAGGTCATCTAGTCCAACCCCCTGCTCCAGCAGGAGAGCCTTACAGAATCAAAGAATAGCAGGGTTAAAAGGGTGTGTGTGTGTGTGTGTGTGTGTGTGTCTGTAAAAACACCAAAAACAGGCCAAGCAGCTCTGTGGAGGTCAGTCATAAATTAGAACACTTGCTAAGCAACTGGCCATTAAGTGAGAACCTGGTCATTAAGTGAGGACCACTTATATTTGGTTTCCAGTCACATGGCCACCTGCCCAGGCCTCGCCCTGCCCTCTCCAGGGCTCCCCAGGCCTTGGAAACTGGCAAAAAACACTTACTAAGCAACTGGCCATTGCTTAGGACCACTTACATTTGGTTTGCCAGTCACATGGCCACCTGGCCACGCCCACCCATCACATGACCACCTAGCCACGCCCAGTCAGCAAGCCACTCCCACCCCAGTCACATGACTACCAAGCCACACCAACAAATTAGGCCGGTTGTTAAGAAATTTGAATCCCACTCCTGCTCCCAGTGCTTGTTGTTGATGGGCAACTAGTGAACATTAAGCTGCCTCTGGATGGGACAATCTTTTAGACAGAAGGGTAGTGAAGATTTATCATAGCTCATAGTGGTCTGCAAAATAGTTTGAAGTCATGTGATTTAATGTCAGAGTATATTCATGAACTGGAATAGAGCTTGGTAACAAGGTCAGCCAGTGAATAGGTATAGCAACTAAATCAGCCAATGAGGATAGTTTGGAAACTGCAACTAGAAGTAGCCTAGGCTGGAAACTGAAACTAAAAGTAGCTTAGGTGTGACTGTAATATTAGGCTCTGCAACTCTGCAGCTATATTAGGCTCTGCAACTATGTTTGAGCTCTGAGTCTGTCTATTGAAGATGAAACTAACTTGCTTGCTGAAGACTGGAGCTCTGCTCTGAACTTGCAACATGTTTCTGTTTGAGTTTGCTCCATGTTGGAGAAATCTACAACTGGTTTGTAAAATCTACTTATGTTTATAAAGATGTTAAATGAAGCATCAGCCATCTGTGTTTATTTTTCTGGTGCTGAATTATCGCTGCAAAACTCTCAATATTTAATTGTCTGATTGATGCCAAAGGATATGGAGGAGCTGGACCCAAACAGTACTCATTAGGTAGAGACAGAATAACTATAAGAAATGATAGATCTATTAAAAAAATAATTGCAGAGTTCTAAGAATTAAACACATTTAAAACCTTACTGGCTTTCTAAATTGGTTGATTTGTCTATGTAGTCTGTCCCTCAAGTAACATTCTTTTTCACTTTCATTTGGTTTTAGGTTTCTTTTTTCACTCTTTTCTCTGTTATATTTGCAGCTGTTATCTGTGAACCTTTGATTCATCATGTACCTTGTCCAGTTCATAACCTTTCAAGCTGATCTACATTCCAAAAAATAAAATACTCTGGAAGTCTCTTTCTCATTAAAAATATTATTTTATCACCATGGATTTTTTTTCCATTAATGACTAACGTTGCGTTGGAACTTTATGCAATTTTCCCCTTTATAGTTTGCTTCTCAATACATATTTCATAGTACACCTTGACAATCACTAACCCTCTTTCCTTCGCATCACAGTTAAGAGTTAGCCAAATTTCTCAGATCTATTCTATAGCTTAGGAATGTAGTTGTCCGTGTTTTGAGATATATGCTGGAAAGATTCCTGAATACTTTATAGGTGGGTATGGAAACTTATTATTTTTTTAAGATACATTTTTCCTGTAATCAGATAGGGGAAAATACAATTTTATTTTCACTAGAGCAGCAATGATTTCCATGCCTCAACTGCATATTAAATTATATTCCATGTCTAGCATCCTTGCACAAAAGTAATTTGGGTTACAATTACCCAAGAAAGGGCTAGGCTGCAAAAATGGTACCTGAGGTTCCTCATTATAAATCCACCACTTAGCTATAGGAATTTTACTAATAAGTGAAATATGTAGGTGGCAAATCCAATGTATTCATATAATTGTTCCCCTCAACAGTTCCATTTAGAACTTTGGGTACAGCCTTGTTTCTGCCATTCATCTCTTTGGCTGAGTTTGTTCAACATATTTATTTGGTTGTTGAACTGGCTGATTGTTTGAGGGGTGACTGAATACAACTTTCAATCTATTTTGTCAGGCATGTGATTAATATTCCAGTTTCAAACAATAAAGATATTGTGAATTTCCTTTTTAACCACATGAGCTCTGAGATTTTAGTCCTCGAGTTTAAATCTTCTAACTTTCTGTATCAGTTACAGCTCCCACACTGTCTGAAACACTACATAACTTTGTTTTAAATAAAGCAATACATTTCGATTTATTCCATGAAGTGCTAGATTCATGGCTATAAAGAATGTTAGACCAAATTCAAATTACTCTGTCTCTCCCTTCTGACTCCAGGCTGGGAGTTTATCCAGAAGTGGTATTCAGCAGGTTCTGACCAGTTCTGGAGAACCAGTAGCGAAATTTTGAGTAGTTTGGAGAACCGGTGCGAAATTTTGAGTAGTCTGGAGAACTGGCAAATATCACGCTGACTGGTCCCACCCCATCTATTCTCTGCCTCCCGAGTCCCAGCTGATTGGCTGGGTCTTCTTTGTTGCCCTGCACAGGAGAACAGAGCTGTAAAATAGGTTAGTGGGGTGGGGAGGAATGGGATTTTGCAGTAACCTTCCCTGCCACGCCCACCAAGCCAAGCCCAAAATTTGAATCCCACCACTGAGTTTATCCCAAACCAAAGAAATGTGTTCTCTAATTCTTCACTTCATCAGGAAATTTTTCATTCATTCAACCTTTGATTACAAAACCAGGAAGAAAAACTCATTACTCTTGGTACCCAGCCTGAACCTCACCATCTTCTGTCCTATCCTGTAATTGTCATACATCTATCATCCAGCTCCAGGAATTATCCACCAGATGAGGCAGAGGAAAACAAGGTGAGCAGTGGGTGTTTGGAGGAAGGTGCTACAATCCTTTCCTAACCAAAACAGCAGCACACTCATTGTAAAGCTTCCACCGTCTGGCAGAACAACAATAAAAACCAGCCCTATGCCCTTCACACTGCCCAGGAAACATGCCAGCTCCTGCTTTTGGCTCCATTCTTTTGCTGTCACTCCTTACAAGCTAAAAATATAAAAAGAAAACACTTCAATGTCAGGAACTTGAAAACATGATGAGGCTTATTGTGGAGAAATAGGACCAAAGCTCTGCCCAGCTGGGAGGGTGGTCCTACCTCCCCAGATATCCCTCCCTCAATGCACCATTGTCTTCATACAGATGTATTTCTAAAACATAACTGTGGGAGAAGGCAGCCAAAACCAAATATTAAATATGGTGTATACTTTCCAACACAAGCAAACCGATTGTGTAGAAATTCTATCACTTTAAGTGATGTTAAATATAGACTTTACCTCTATAGTTTGTTGCAACTACACATACAGTGGAGGGTGAATTTCACTTCAAAAACCTCTGGAGCAATTATTTTGTGAATAGTCAGATTTTTCCCCTTTAATGTCTTTATATAATGGTGATATGGGTGGTGTATATATATATATATATATATATATATATATATATATATATGTATATGTATGTATGTATGTATATGTATATATATATATATATATATATGTAGGTCTTGGTGTATTCGGGTCTTGTCCCGTGTAAGGTTGAGAATACCTTGGCAACGTTTCGACGAAATCTCATCCGTCATCTTCAGGCTGGTGTCTTCAGCTTCGTTCTCCTGGGAGAAGTGTGTGATCGTGGCTGTTTTTCCCTTTTAAACTCTAGAGTTGGATGTGTTGTTACTTTTTGATTGGTTTGTGGAGTTGATGTATGCAGATTGGATGGCTTTTTCCTGAGACCCTGTGTGGCTGAGGTGCTGGAGGTGTGTCTCTCAGCCTTTTGTGTTGTAACGACCTGGGTAATGGGCTGTGTGATGACCTTCTGAGTTCTATTGTTGTGATGTCCTGGGTGTGGTGCTGTAATCTCCTGGGTCGTTGTCTGTGCTGCAACCTCCTGATGTTTTGTGTTGTGATCTCCTGAGTTCTGTGATGTAGTATCCTGGGTGGAAGGCTGTGATGTGGCATTCTGGGCCTTGGTTTGGCTCGAGTTTGAGGTCTGGCTATGTGTTTATAGCGTGTGTCAGTTTGCTTAGTTTGGGGTTGGAGGGGGTGTAGCAGCTGGTGTTGCAGCCATGGTCTGGTTTCTGGATGGTGGTTGCCTTTCATCTGTGGCGTGGGCTTGGGTTTGAGTCTGGTGAAGGAGATTGGTGGTGGCATCATGTGTTATTTTGGGTCCGTGTTGGTTTTTGTGGCTGGGACTCGTTTGTTGATTAGGGCTAGTTTCCAGATGTCTGGTAGGCGGAAGTATCATCCCGTTTATTCATGTTATGGGGGTGTTTCTCTATTTCGATGGCTTCCCTAATTATTCTCTTGTTGAAGTGTTCAGTATTGGAGATAAGTTTGGATCCTCAAAATCAATTTCATGTCCTGTGGCTTTAAGGTGCTGGAAAAGGGAGGAAGTTTTTCTTCTTTTCTGACTGCGTTCTTGTGTTCTGCATGCATTTATTCTCCTGTTGGTTTGTCCAATGTATGTGGCTGGGCAAATTTTGCATGGTATTTTATAAACTCCTTGGTTTTCTAGCTGGATCTTGTCTTTGGGGTTTCTTAAGATGTTGGCTATTTTTGATCAGTGCCAAAGGCTGTCCTGATATTGTGTTTGTGGAGAATTTTGCTGATTTTATCTGTGGTGCCTTTGATGTAAGGGAGGAGGGCGATGCCATTGTCCTGTTCTGTGTCTTGGTTTTGGGGGAGTCTCCTTCGGATTAGGTTGGTGATTGTGCTTCTTTGGAATCCATTGGACATTAATACGTTAGTGAGGGTGTGTAATTCTGTTCTCAAGTGGTCTTTGTCAGCTAGGCTTTGGTTCTGGAGATGAGGGTCTTGGCTACGGAGTTGATCTGTGCAGGGTGGTGATGGGATTGTGCATTTAAGTAGCGTGTTAGTGTGTGTCTTTTTCTGGTAGATGGTGTGTCCTAGGGAGCCGTGGTTTTGTAAATTAGGACGTCCAGGAACGGAAGTTGATTGTTGGTTTCTGTTTCCATGGTAAATTGTATTTTGGGGTGTAGGCTGTTGAGATGTGTGAGGAAGTTGTCCAGTTTTTCTTTCCCGTGTGGCCAAATTACGAAAGTGTCATCTACATATCTAAGCCAGAGTTTGGGTTTGTATTCGATTTGTCTAGAGCATTGGTTTCAAAATGTTCCATGTATAGGTTAGCTATGACGGTGAGAGGGGTGATCCCATAGGTGCTCCTTCTATCTGTTTATATCTTTGTCCATTGTGGATGAAGTACGTGTTGGAAAGGCAATGGTTGGTCAGATCTAGGATGTGCTTAGGGGGTTGTATTTGTTTTGGATAGCTGTCAAGGCTTCTTTAATAGGTACTTGGTGAAGAGGGATATGACATCAAGCTCACAAGTAGGTCGCTGGGTTGTAGGTTTTGTTTATTGTTTCTATGAAGTGGAAAGAATTTTGTACGTGTGAGGTGATGGATTCTGTGTAGGGCTGGAGTTGTTTGGCAGAAATTTGGCAAGGTTCTGTAGAGGTGAGCCTATGGAGCTGACTATGGGTCTGAGTGGTGTTCCTTCTTTGTGTATCTTGGGGAGGCCATAGAGCTTAGGGCATCTAGATGATTTTTCTCTGGGGATGATTCTTTGTTGGATCTCTTCACTGATGGGCGAGGCTTTTATTTTGGATTTGGTGGTTTTCTCAGATAGGTGGTGGGGTCTGTGTTTAGAGGTTTGTAAGCGGGTCTTGGAGTAGGTTGGATAGTTTGGATTGGTAGTCAGATGTGTTCATCACGACTGTGGCTTGCCTTGTCTGCTGGGAGATGATTATGTTTGTTTTCTTTCTCAAGTTGCTGATTGCTTTTTGTTCTTCTTTTGTTAAGTTGCTTCTGGGTGGACTGCTGGCAGAGGACGTTGGTGACTTCAAGTCTGATTTATTGGCTGTGTCTGGGTTAATTTTGGCAGGCTAGCTTCAACTCCACATATGATTGTTTTCAGTGGGGATGCGTTTGGGGCGACAGCAAAGTTGAACCTTTGGAAAGGACATTGGTTTCTTTCTGCCATGGTGAGGTTCTGTCGGATATGTTGTGTACTGTTTGTTTTCATGCATTGTTGTGGGGGGGGTGGTTTGGGCTTTCTGGCGTTTCTCTAGTCTGGGAGTTTGTTGTGTGTGTGTCTGTCTTGTGAAAGTTTCTGTTTCGGCTCTCCAGAGGGCTAGTTGTTTGGATTTGTCCCAGAGGCTGGATGGTTTTGTTACTGTTACTGAATTTGAGGTGGAGGGTGAGTAGGGTCCCTGTTGGTTTGGTCTAGTAGGAATCTTTTCCTGTGGAGTTCGTTTCTGATTAGAGCTAATGCAGTTCTTTTCAGGATCCTTTCAGTGGCTGAGGTTTTAGTGTGGAATTTGAGTTGGAAGCATGTGGGGATCACGTTTTTGTCTCGGCAATTGCGTAGGATGTAGGTCACATAAGATGGGGCTCTTCGCACTTCGAGTTTCTCATAGATCGGTCAGCTGGAAATGTTTCCTCCCCGTAGAGGTGGATATTTGTTTTCGTAGATTTTCACGGGTAAAGGTATGTAGGTCTTGGTGTATTCGGGTCTTGTCCCGTGTAAGGTTGAGAATACCTTGGCAACGTTTCGACGAAATCTCATCCGTCATCTTCAGGCTGGTGTCTTCAGCTTCGTTCTCCTGGGAGAAGTGTGTGATCGTGGCTGTTTTTCCCTTTTAAACTCTAGAGTTGGATGTGTTGTTACTTTTTGATTGGTTTGTGGAGTTGATGTATGCAGATTGGATGGCTTTTTCCTGAGACCCTGTGTGGCTGAGGTGCTGGAGGTGTGTCTCTCTCAGCCTTTTGTGTTGTAACGACCTGGGTAATGGGCTGTGTGATGACCTTCTGAGTTCTATTGTTGTGATGTCCTGGGTGTGGTGCTGTAATCTCCTGGGTCGTTGTCTGTGCTGCAACCTCCTGATGTTTTGTGTTGTGATCTCCTGAGTTCTGTGATGTAGTATCCTGGGTGGAAGGCTGTGATGTGGCATTCTGGGCCTTGGTTTGGCTCCGAGTTTGAGGTCTGGCTATGTGTTTATAGCGTGTGTCAGTTTGCTTAGTTTGGGGGTTGGAGGGGGGTGTAGCAGCTGGTGTTGCAGCCATGGTCTGGTTTCTGGATGGTGGTTGCCTTTCATCTGTGGCGTGGGCTTGGGTTTGAGTCTGGTGAAGGAGATTGGTGGGTGGCATCATGTGTTATTTTGGGTCCGGTGTTGGTTTTTGTGGCTGGGACTCGTTTGTTGATTAGGCTAGTTTCCAGATGTCTGGTAGGCGGGAAGTATCATCCCGTTTATTCATGTTATGGGGGGTTTCTCTATTTCGATGGCTTCCCTAATTATTCTCTTGTTGAAGTGTTCAGTATTGGAGATAAGTTTGGATCCCTCAAAATCAATTTCATGTCCTGTGGCTTTAAGGTGCTGGAAAAGGGAGGAAGTTTTTTCTTCTTTTCTGACTGCGTTCTTGTGTTCTGCGATGCGTGCATTTATTCTCCTGTTGGTTTGTCCAATGTATGTGGCTGGGCAAATTTTGCATGGTATTTTATAAACTCCTTGGTTTTCTAGCTGGATCTTGTCTTTGGGGTTTCTTAAGATGTTGGCTATTTTTTGATCAGTGCCAAAGGCTGTCCTGATATTGTGTTTGTGGAGAATTTTGCTGATTTTATCTGTGGTGCCTTTGATGTAAGGGAGGAGGCGATGCCATTGTCCTGTTCTGTGTCTTGGTTTTTGGGGGAGTCTCCCTTCGGATTAGGTGGTGATTGTGCTTCTTTGGAATCCATTGGACATTAATACTTAGTGAGGTGTGTAATTCTGTTCTCAAGTGGTCTTTGTCAGCTAGGCGTTTGGTTCTGGAGATGAGGGTCTTGGCTACGGAGTTGATCTGTGCAGGGTGGTGATGGGATTGTGCATTTAAGTAGCGGTTAGTGTGTGTCTTTTTCTGGTAGATGGTGTGTCCTAGGGAGCCGTTGGGTTTTTTGTAAATTAGGACGCCAGGAACGGAAGTTGATTGTTGGTTCTGTTTCCATGGTAAATTGTATTTTGGGGTGTAGGCGTTGAGATGTGTGAGGAAGTTGTCCAGTTTTTCTTCCCGTGTGGCCAAATTACGAAAAGTGTCATCTACATATCTAAGCCAGAGTTTGGGTTTGTATTCGGATTTGTCTAGAGCATTGGTTTCAAAATGTTCCATGTATAGGTTAGCTATGACGGGAGAGGGTGATCCCATAGGTGCTCCTTCTATCTGTTTATATCTTTGTCCATTGTGGATGAAGTACGTGTTGGAAAGGCAAGGTTGGTCAGATCTAGGATGTGCTTAGGGGGGTTGTATTTGTTTTGGATAGCTGTCCAAGGCTTCTTTAATAGGTACTTGAGTGAAGAGGGATATGACATCGGCTCACAAGTAGGTCACTGGGTTGTAGGTTTGTTTCTTTATTGTTTCTATGAAGTGGGAAAGAATTTTGTACGTGTGGGACATCCAGGAAGGGAAGTTGGTTGTTGGTTTCTGCTCCATGGTAAATTGTATTTTGGGGTGAAGGCTGTTGAGATGTGTGAGGAAGTTGTCCAGTTTTTCTTTCCACATGGCCAAATTACGAAAGTGTCATCTACATATCTAAGCCAGAGTTTGGGTTTGTGTTTGGATTTGTCTAAAGCATTGGTTTCAAAATGTTCCATGTATAGGTTAGCCGATGACGGTGAAAGGGTGATCCTATCTGCGTTCTCCTTCTATCTTTTGCATGTGGATGTGGATGAAGTATGTTGGTTAGGCAGTGGTTGGTCAGATCTAGGATGTGCTTAGGAGGTTGTATTTGTTCTCTGCCTGAGTCCCAGCTGATCAGCTGGGTCTTTCTGTTGCCCTGCACAGGAGAACAGAGCTGGAAAGCAGGTTAGTGGGGTGGGGAGGGAATGGGATTTTGCAGTATCCTTCCTGGAGTGGGAGAGGAATGGGTTTTATAGTATCCTTCCCCTGCCAAGCCCACCAAGCCATGTCATGCCCACTCAAGCCATGCCCAAGAACCGGTAGTAAAAAAAATTTGAATCCTTATACAGAGAGAGACAGAGAGAGAGACAGAGACAGAGAGACAGGGACAGAGACAGACAGAGACAGAGAGACAGAGAGAGAATGAGAATTAACTGTATAAATCCACCATGAAAACTGATAATGTATTTTTGGTGAAATAAATCTTCATTTGCATAGCGGTAATATTTGTTAAGAATATTTTTCTCAAACTTTTGCACACATGATAAACAGCTGCAAATGAATAAGTTCCCCAAAGTTATTATACTCAACTAAATGAACTATTTATACATTAAAGAGTTCCTATATATGCTGCTCTATCATAAAGTTTATCTCCTCCAAAGGAACCTTATGGACAATCAAGTCAAAACCATTTGACCAATAGACTATAACATCATCAATGATAAAAAATAAAATAAAATGAATATTTTAAAACACCCCTTACATATTTATATTATGATCTGAATTTATAATGGAATATCATTTTTAAAACAACCTAGCAATAAAGCCACATAGTGTTTAGCTAGCTAAGGGCAGATAGATTTTATTCATTTTGGTTTCTCAATTTCCATATATATATATATTGTAGATTTTCACGGTAAAGGTATGTAGGTCTTGGTGTATTCGGTCTTGTCCGTGTAAGATTGATACTTTGCTGACAATTATCCGTCATCTTCAGGCTGGTGTCTTCTCCTCCCAGAAGAACGGCTGAAGACACCAGCCTGAAGATGACAGATGAGATTTCCAAACGCTGTTGTTATAGAGTTTTGGGTATTCGGGTCTTGTCCCGTGTAAGATTACATGGGACAAGACCCAAATACACCAAGACCTACATACCTTTACCCGTGAAAATCTACGAAAACACACACACACACACACACACATACACACACATATGTATATGTATATATCCTACAATTCATAATTATTTTGTGTGCATTCCTATATACACACATGCAATGTTTTGTAATATAGACCTTATCGCAAATATGTTTTAATTGTATAATTTTTCCTTTACAAATGCATTCCAACTGATACAATTTTGTACATCTCACAGAAATAATGTGTCCTAATTCACATGTGCATTTGGTTCTCCTTAGATAAGCATGTGTACATAATTTCTTCTCCAAGGTCTTTTTCTGAATGCTCCCAACTATGGCAAATTAACTTTAAAAAGAAAAAAAGAAAAAAGAAGAGTGATATTTAACTTTTGGAACCATTCCTCAAGATGAATGAAAACAAGTCTTGTTACCAATTACTTTTCAAGGAGCATCAAAATATCTTTCTTCCAGTGAATCTTTCAATACATTATTGATTTCCTAATTTTCTTTAAAACACATTATCATTTTTTTAAAAAAGGTATTTTTTAGAGAAAGACACGATCAAAATATGAAACATAAAACAAACAGCTATATAGTCAGTATTTTTCATTATCTTTCAACTGCTTATTTTGGATTGCTACTGTTCCACATATCTTGAACTTCAGATAAAAGAAAAGATGAATGTAGGTTAAATGGATTTGTGGAAACCAAGGTCCACAAGAAAAAAGGAGTACTGTGCTACTTTAGCTTTGAAGAAGTGTGGGGGGTATGATTGAAATTCATGAAAACAAAATGCAGAACATCCTTAGAGTTGAAAACCGATTGAGTGGCCCATAGTCTGTTGTATGAATGAGGAAAGAAAGGTTGTGTAGAAATATACTGCCGTGCCCAGGTTGAACAGAACAGACATGATATTAAATGACAGAAAGGCAGGTTGTAGACTGGCAGAAAAAGCTATTCCTCTTAAAGAACCTACTAATTTGACTAAAAGTCAAAAACATTGAGTGGTGAGCTCTTTGAAAAGGCAAAAATAGGACTGCTATTTTTGAAAAAAAAAAAGATAGATTGTTCAAATAGTCTCAGTGGATATTTTAGGGTCACAGAAGTTCAGGCTAACTTCTGAACTAGCCCAGAGCACTAATTAGCACTATCAAAGGATTACTTGGAACAATATTGTGTCTACATGAAGGCAGCAGATTTCATTTATTTGCAATGGTTTTGCAGAAACGGATTTAGAAAACAACCAATAAAAGGTTCTAACTATGGTCAGGGTTGTTTCCAAAATGAAATCTTGTCTTCAGAAGAGTCTGTGGACCTAATAAGAAATTGTGTATCACACTTTGAACTTTTTTTCTTGCTGTTATAAAAATTATTTCACAATGGGATTCTGTGTTAAATGAGTTTTAAAATGCTATCATTTAAATCACATCTTGTGCAGATAAATATTTATTAGATTATAAATATGTTTTGCAAACCATGGTAATCCTCTGGGGCAAGAAGCTATGTAAATCCATTTTATAGGCATGGATCCATTTTACCCCGTTGTTCGAGAAATCTAACAAGGCAACATATAAATGCAAATGAAAACACACATTTGACAGTTCTATCTACAGAACACTTTTCCCTTTGTGCTTGAAACCGAGTACTGAACCTCAGGCCTCTATGTTCTTCCCTTTGGGAATAGGTTGGAAAATGGCTACTAGTGCCCCAGATTCTTGGCTTACTGACAGCTATTATATGGATTGAAACAGTACAAATAAAATGCAAAAAGAAATCAACTATACAACTTTATCGACTGTTTGCTAAACTCTAGTGCAAAACCCAACATTGATTTCTCCAAGCATGCTACAACATTCACTTAAGCTTACTTTTATTTACTTATTCACCATACCAAAGCAAGCGAGGCCATTCTGATGATAAGACACGATGCAGTCAAACAATGGGCTAAGGATTTGGAAGTCCAATTAGATTAATCTACCTTACCCACAAGATTCCTTGAGTATACCTTTTAGATAATATATAAGTAATTTTCCTAAATTCTAAAGAGCACTAACATGAACATGTTTCAATATTTCCCTGATCTATTCTCAAGGCTGTTTATGAGACACAGGGAGAAAAAGAAAGGAAAAGAGGGAAAGTATGTATAATATTAAAATACACCCATGTACTTATAAACTCACTAAATCCTGATCAAGAACAATAATAATACAGTAGTAATCTGTAATAAAACTACCGGTACTACTAATACTACAAGATCTATATTTTTCATTTCACATTTCATTGAGATAGATGACTGTGAAAGATAGTAACAGGCATGTTACTGATTGCCTATTCCTTTTTACCCTGCTCCATCTCATAATCAAAGCTGTTGTCTTCTGTTGAAAGATGCAAAAAAAATTTGTCCTGAGTCACCCAGAATAACAACATTGTATATCGTCTGCTATTACTGTACAGGAGATAATGATTCCTGTGGTATCTGAAAAATGCTGTTACCTATCCTTCAAGGAAGCAAATTATAGATATACTATATCTCAAATTATTTCATAGATATGTCTGTATTCCTTAGAGAGAATTGCCTGCTTCCAATACTTTGCTACAATAGATACTTATTTAGTTTGTTTGACCAAAAGTCTGTAAGCAAAGCACAAAAAAATTATTGCCCAAGTCTGCAGAGTAAATTTCAAACTAAACAACATTATCTCCTTGCATATGTAGATTATTTTTCCTAAGGATTGTTCTAAAATGTAACTCTCTTGTATGAAATATCTACAGCTGATATTAACAACTATAAATATCCAAAATTCCCAATTAAACTGCACACCAGGAATGTTATTCAAAGACGGAAGAAAGGTTGGGCATCAGTTAAAGCTTGTGCATGCATTCCTTGTTCTCTTCATCTGGGTTCAGTTCTGAACAACAATTCAGTACAGTCATTCTGAATATGTTATATTTAGAAGAAAGGTGGTAATATATATTAAAAATATAGCTGCCCAGAGTTACCCTCTGGTAAGATGGGTGGCCAATAAATTCTATAAATAAATAACAGAATAAATAAATCAATGTAATAGGAAGTAATTTATTGTAGTTCATCTTATTCTGTAGCAAATACATGTAATAAATGGAAAAATATGATCCAATTTGAACATAAAAATGTGGTCCTTATGTATTAAACCAGGAATTAGCACTGCTTCACATTCTCTCTCCTGAAGATGAGCTTGAATGGAAGTTTCTATACAAAATAGAACTCTGCCCTAGCTAATAAAAACATTGGCACATCTGAGGTATTTCACATCATCAATAGGGATGGCAAAAATATAATATTTTTCTATGACTCTTTCCTGCCACCTAGTGGTTATCTGGATTTTTGTAGGCCACACATCAGCCCTGGTTTTAGAGACCAAAAAGGTGCAGAAAATAATCAAGGACCTGAAATACTTTCCTTTTCTTTCAGAAAAACTGAAGAAAAGAAAGTGGGTTTTTTTGTTTCCTTCCAAAACAACAGTTAGATCATTTGACAAGGCACTGTAGTAGTACTATGAGAAATTAAGTAAAGAAAACTCTACTGTGAGCTATTATGACTCTAAGTGCCAGGTAACCTAGCATGCCCTAGCAGTATGCCATGAAATACCAATTAGAAGACAGGGTGACAACTAGCAGAAAGAATTCTTTGTATACTGTACTGTGCTTATTGGGGCATGTCACTGGAAAGGAGATACTAGACAAATGGAGTCCAGTATCCAATCAAGAAAACCAACTCTAATCCATACTGCTACTATTTGTATCGTATAATATTTCTCTAATTTGGAAACTTGATATAAAAGAAAAGTTTTATGGGACAGCATCATAGAATATCACTGAGATGAGATTGAGACAAGGCTCTTAATTACTCATCTGCCATTCTTCACATGAAACTTTGGCCAATTTGTGATACATACATTGATTCTCATACAGTGCAGAATGGGGAGGAATGACATTCCATGTTGGTGCCACTGGAGCCCTGAATAAACTTTCCTCGTGGAAAAATATTGTTCTGGTCAATCCAGTTCTACTTTTTTTCTCCCTGGGCCCTCAAGGACCTACATTACAATTATTACAAAAAATAATTAAAAACTATAATATATTGAAATTGCTTCCTGGAATTAAGTAGCTATTCAGAAGGTAAACCTTGCAAATAAATTTAGCAGCAAGAAGGGTGAAAGAGTTATTGTGTTACCTTTTCAGCCCTACAGTTGTTTAGGCCCATACTATTCAGGGTGGGAAGCTTTCCATCAATATGTGGTTGTTGCTGCTGTTGCTGCTGCTGCTCGCTGGATTTGTTCTCTCATCTTCGAGCCTCCTGAATTGCTTTCATTACAGTGTCCTGGTCCCCAAATAGGGCAGGTGAGTTAAGACTAGAAAGGATGTCTAGGGAAAAAGGGATTATAAGAGTGCATTAAAATATCCTCTTTTCAAGAGATTCATATACAGGCACACAGGCACAGGCACACACATATATTATAACTAGCTCCATACCCGTGCTTTGCTACACAACTATGTGGTCCAGCTTAGTTTTGGGGAGGAAAATAAGGGGAAAAATCTGCCTCTGCCTACCAGCATCCATCGGTATTCATCTGGCTAGCCCTGTTAGTGTGTGAGAGAGTTGAAGGTTGTTTGGAAATTGAAAGAGTATTTGCTGTGTGAGCAAGGAGACAGCAAGGAGCCTGGGCATGGCTTAGCTCAGCTGTTCTGTACTAAAGCTGCTTGGTGCTGTGAAACTAAAACTGAAACTGAAACTCCTCTCCTCTGGTTGTGTTTTGCATTTGGAACAGATTTCTTTTCAGGTGGGGAGAGGGAGTAGAACTCCTTAGCATCAGAGCGTGTTAATAATAATATACAAAATACTAAAGCTCTGATGGTCATTTCAAAAATCCTTTCTCAGTGAGCATCTAGAAGCCAAGAGGAACATACGTGCCAAATTTCAAGTTTGTAGGCTTTACGGTTCTGGAGATTTTGTGATGATGCGTGAGTGGTATTTTGCTTTTATATATATAGATTTCAGCTATAGATAGATAGATAGATAGATAGATAGATAGATAGATAGATAGATAGATAGATTGCTGCACATATTAAAGCCTGTATCTTTAACATTAAAATGGATAGCAATTTTAGATTTGGGCAACAGCTGTAATTTTGTTTTCCATCCTGAGCGATGTTCAATCAGATATAACCTCTCCAGAAGCAATTAACAAAAATTATTATATTAATGATTTAATCAAAACATTTGATGCCTTTTAAAGTGAGAATTTCAGCATATGTTTCAATCCTAGAACAAAGGATCAAATTGCACCTACACGTTTTTTGCTTTGTATTCGTCAATTTATTTTATTAACTGACATTCATGAAAAATTCATATTATGTTTTCTTACAGAGGTTAATATTTCCAAGTACTAACTGATCTAACTGATTGCTGTTTCATTTGTTTTTCTATTATGAAGCTGTTAAGTTGAACCCAAAAAGTTATGTTAACTACATTCAGCCATGAACTTTACAGAACATAAAAATAATTAAGTCCAGTTCAATTTTTACCACAATGTTCAGTGATTGGAGATGAGGAAGAAAAGAAGATAAAGCTTTTATCTTTTAACATTTTTTATCATAGAAAGCATCTAATGAAGCAATTTTTGAAATGGAGAATGAGGTACAACTATGATGCAAACTTTCTATGATGCTCTTTTAATCTAATGTCTATTTTGAATAATACTGGATTGTTGTAACCACAAAATGGCGTTTTATAGCATACTGTATCTGTGTGGATTATCACAATATAAACTAAAGCTGCAAATAAACTGAAACGATATGTTTTAATTCCAGCTCTGATCAGAAGCAAATGTGTATGAGTATTAAATAAATACTTGTTACTTCCACTGTTGGATTTAATTGTATAAAAGATTACTTGTCTGTGTTTCCATCAAAGCATAACAATAATTTAGTGTGGAATATTTAAATTACATGCTTTTACCTAGTTTAGGTAGGTTTCTTGAGACTTTAGATTGACCAGAATAATATATGATTGAGTTACAATACATCTGGATTATCACAGTGTGCTTTTTGGATGACTGCTTTGTAGAGTGCTTAGAAATTACTCCTTGAATGGGACAACAAAAGCAAGCACCAAAGTTGATTAAAACTTTACATTTCAGTTTTTGCAGAGCCACTGAAATATTAATAATTAATAATGGGTCAACAAATCAATATCAGTTCTGAGCTACCACATAGGATTTCTCCAGGATGAATTGGCTCCAACCTGATCCTTCAGATCTTCCAACAGTGCACCCATGGCTGTCCACCTTACTGATGGTCTTCTCTTCCTTCCACCTTTCCTAGCATGAGAGCCCTCTCTAGAGAGCTCTCTAGTCCAAGGGTCCCCAATCCACAGACCATGGCCCACTGTGGTCTATTTGGAACCTCATGCATGCATTGCTCAACTTACCCAAATTGAGCTGCACACATGCAAGTGCATGCCAGCCCATTACTCATGCAAGTGGAGCTGTGTACACATGCATGTACCAGCCCACCACTCATGCAGCCCAGTTCTCCTTTCCTCCATAGCTGGACCTCCAAGCTGCAAAGTTTGGGGACTGCTGCTCTACAGGTCTTTACATAATAGGTCTGAACTAGGATAATTTGAGAGTGGTCATTTGTGCCTTAAGTGAAACCCTGGAGATTTGTTCATTGATCCATTTTTCCCCTTTGACTAACCATGGCATTCTCAGGAGTTTTCTCCAATATCAACATTCAAAATTGTCAATACTCTTTCAAACCCACTTCTTCAAAATCCAACATTCACTTCCATTGAGTGTCCTAGAGAATATCATCGCCTGCACTATTCTGATCTTTGTAGATATAGACATAATAGGGCATCTGAATATTTTTCCCATAGCCATTATGCTGCTATTCTGCACATAGTCTGCAGTATATCTCACAGTTGTTCCTTTACTGTTGACTTTTGATCCTAAAATGGTGGATGGTTCATTGGTGGATCTTCATTGTTAATTCTAAATTTGGTTGTTGTGCCTATTGTCATTAGTTTGGTCATCTTTATACTTAATTTTAGTTCCAATTTTTCACTGCTCACCTTGATTTGTTTTATTAGAATTTTCAAACTGTTCACACTTTCAGTAGTGTCTTTATTATTTACTTGACTTGATCTTGTTTGTCTACCAAGGTTGAAACTGGTTAGCATTTGGACTGGGAAAATATCCTAAAAGAAGTCAGTCACAAACCAATTTCTACTGTTGTTCCATGACATTTTTATTTTTGATGCTACTTATGACTGTGATTTTTTAAAGATTTTTATCTGTTTTGTATCAGCTGACTTATTTATTACTGTGCACTGCCCTTTGGGGTAGATGGGCACACCGATAAATTTGAATAATAAATAAATAAAATGTCTGTGCCAATAAATTGAGATTTGAAGCTCATATGTGATAATGCAAGCTACACCTTTTGGCCCCTCCGTAGAGAATCTGTGTGTGTCCAGAAAGTTGTGCCTTTGAATTAAGGAAATTTTTGGAAAGAGGATAGGGGTGCTGCCAATGTCTTCAGGGAACAAGTAGCTACCACATGAACTCAGGAAAAGATGCAGCTTTAAGGAGGACCTGATACATTTAATAGGACCTCCTTAAAGAAGGTGATGCCCAATCTGAAAACCTTTTCAGTCTCAGATTTGAAGAACCAAACCTCCATAATTGTTGAAATGACTATTTATTAGATTTAATAAAGCCGCCATTCCAGTGGACTAGCTGAGCATGACTCAAAGAATTTACAGTTTTTAAAATTTACCTTTAGTTTACCCTTTAAGGTATATTGAAAGGACTACTTTCCCTTACACTTTACCACGTAACTCAAAAGCCTAATAAATTTGACAGAGTTTCCATGCAATAAATGTCAAACACCTTGTAAATGTTAAGAAACTTTGAATATACCTGGTTTTGCAATACACACACACACACAGAGAGAGAGAGAGAGAGAGAGAGAGAGAGAGAGAGAGAAGACCAGAGACACCTCATCCCTATCAGTAATGACCCATGTTCGTTCCTTTATGAGTACCTAGAGAAGATCCTCTTCCCAGAGTCAGCCAATGGGACTGGGGATTCCACTTTATTGCCCACATTCACAGGGCTGGTTTTACACTAGGGAAGAGGCTCTGCTGGCACGTCGGGGATTTGACAGGTTCTGCTGTCTTGGGTCTAGCAGAGAGATTCAGTGGCTGTGCAGCATCATCCTAGAAGAGTTTAATGTAAATAATTATTAGAAGAAGACAAATGAAGCACATTATCACTTAGGAAGCCACAGCTATTTTACACCTTCCAGACAATGCTGCATTTTCCTGCAATAATAACAAAAGAAGCTAATTATCTCACACCTTGAAGATTCAATGAAAGGGAAACCTCATTAATTCTTCTGTGCTGTGCCTCT